>JAKWJA010002499.1:44247569-44414163 GCA_027704765.1 Solanum habrochaites
AAGTCATTATAAGCCAATCTCGTTGGCTTAATCATTTTCATAACTGAGGGATTTCATATTTGTGATACTCTTTACTTATTGGAAACTTCATTCTTATCAACATTACTGTCTAGTTCACCGGAATTACATCTATTCTTTCTTGTTATTTCCTTAGAGAAGTTGGTAGCACTTAAGACCAGGACCTGACGTTACATGAAATCCAGTGTCCATCCCCCCACCGAAGAGGTGATTCATCTATCAAATGATTTTAGATCATGCGGCGTTACCATGAAATCAGTGTCTGCCCCACAACAAAAAAGGGGGTGATTCACCGGCTAAAGTTAATCCATGTTAAAGTGTTTTACCCCACCCAAAAAGGGGTGGCTCAAGGCTAAAGGACCAAGAATCATACTTTTGAGCATTAACCGACCATAGATACGGTGAGCTAAACGTGAAATTCGGTTTCTTACCCCCACACCAAAAAAAAAGGGTAATCTCACTGGCAAAACTGAGATAGAAAACATACCGAGCTCTCTAGGTGGACTCCACAAGCTTAGTTCCCGTGTTGGCAGACATACTGAAGATAGGAGATATTCAGAGACTCTAGCAACTATGGTGGAGATTATCTCATGAGACTTAAATGTGAAAGCATAAGCTCAAGCTAGGTCTATCAGTAATTTCTCACTTTCTTTTATCTTATTATCTTTTAGAGTTGACTCAAAAAACATTATGGAAAGCTTGATTCTAGATTGATGTACGTACTATATTGATGACTTTTCATCCTTCTTGACATTGATAATGTGAATTTATCCTTATTAATAGTTGGTGCTTAAAAAGATTTGTCCCACACATTCTAAACCACCCTTCTTGTGAGATCTTAGGTTTGTAAGTGGACTTGTCCACTTCCTGTAACACCTCATTCTGGTCACTTTTAACTAGGAACACTTTTTAATTATTTAATACTCATGTACTTGCTTAAATTAATGTGGTAGCTTTGTATCATCATTTATGGGGACGTTGAGAACTTCATTCAATGAAATTACTGATGTTCATAGTTAATTTGGGTAAGAAATGTTGGGCTTGTCCCAATGATTTGCCTTACCTTTTGGATATGGATTCATTGAAATTATTTAGATGTGCGTAAGTTTCATTCACCATGCTTCGGCTTATGCTGATTTGACATAGAATAGTATGGCTAGAAAAATTTGGAGGAAATGATTTCATATCCAAGAACAAGCCAAACATTCATTCAAAATAATTTCATGAATCATTATAGCCAACTCTCTATAATAAATTAGGCATAAACATTATTAGCCATTTGGGATAGCCTCCATAGAATAATAATGAACATATCTCTCAAACAAGGTCACGTTTTAAAAGCAAATATACACCATGAACGTTACCACAGCAATCTTAGCACTTCTGACACAGTTAACGAAAGCACCATTCTTTATTTGACATAAGAATACTAACAATCAATGAGTTCAACTTATAGGGCTCATTCGCAAATTTACCAAATCAAGAAACTACAAGATTAAGATCAGCCAGTAGAACATTACCAACAAATAATGATCGAGAACTACCATCTAAATATCATTGGAATCGGAGGGAGGAAAACGAAGGATACTATGAAAAAAAAGGGCGTTCAACAAGACAATTGGGAAACAATCCTAAGTCTCGAGATTTCATACATTCAAGATATGGAAAATATTATTGGAGGGCGGGAGAAAAAATTCCACGAGAGAAACCCATACCTATGTAGAATGACTCTACGAGATCACTTGAATGAAAACCTTGAAGGATGACTTGAATGATTAGAAAGTCGAGAGATACTTTTCTTGTTATTCTTAGTTTGTTAAGATTTGACATCGTGAAATTTTTAGTGTTTGAATGTGAGTCTAAGTCATAAGAACTGAACTTGACTCATTCAACTTATGTTAATTAAGCAAATTAAATAAATTAATTAGTTAATTACTAAAATTCCCCTCCTAGATTGACTAAAAAAATAGAAAAGCATAACACTTAGTCAAATCTGAAATTTTTCCTAAGGATTTCATTTTGACCATTTAAATTTAATTAATTAAATTAATAATTTAATTAATAACGGGACCTAGGGTAATTAATAAAGTACCCCCCTAAGTAATTGGAAACCATAATAACCCCTTTGAACAATTCCTAGGTTAGTACTGATTGTCTCTTTGGACTATTATAGTTAGGGTAAGGATTTCGGTATTGACCATTTAATTTTAATTAATTAAATTGCTAATTTAATCTATTAGGTGACCTATGGTAATTACCTAAGTCCCTAAATAATATAGGACCATAACTAACCTTTAGGACATCCTAGGTTATATATTTGGTTGTCTCTTTAACTAGTGACTAGGTTAGTGTAAGGATTTCGGTTTGACCATTTAATCTAATTAATTAAATTGATAATTTAATTAATTATATGACCTAGGGTAATTAATAAAGTACCCTTAAATCGTTAGGACCATAACTAACCCTTTGAACCATCATAGGTTAGGTACTAGGTTGTCTCTTTAACTAGTTACTAGGTTAGTGTCACCCGGTTAAGTTTTAGGTTATTGGGTGCACTAATTGGTTTATTTCGGTTAGTACTAGGTTATTTAGCTATTTATGTTAGTTAGTTAGAGTCTATAGTTGGTTATGAAGTTAAGCCCCACATGGATTGACCCCCAGATGTGCGCCTACCCCTAACCTCGCTAACCACCCTAATCGAATTCTTGCACATGTGCTTGCACATGTGTTGTTGCTCATTTCTTATTGTCCCAAGGATCATCACTATATCCTTGGGCATTGCTTACTCTACATGATCATTTTAATGGTCATGTGCTATGGTATAGGCTGAAATTGGATGCCTAGTACCGATTTTGGGTATTTTAAAGGTTTGAGGGAAAAATCAATATATTTAGCAGAGGGTCATTATTGCTAGGAACACTTCTCAAAACAAGCTTAGGATTGGGTAGGACAACCCAAAATGTTTGTATTCTAATTTACTTGTTCAACATAGAAAAATTGGCTTCACACTTTTAAGCCATATAGTTCTAATCTGTCCAATATTTGCCCAATTTGGATATATATAGAAATTGGCTATATCCTTAGCCAATTTTATATATTATGCCCAATATTTTCAATATTGGGCATTGGGATACCGATATGTTACACAAATATGCATTTTACCTTAACCTATGCGTCTCTTCCACTGACATGAATTTGCAGAATGTTACATGTTGGGAGAAAGACCCATTTATTGCTGTTGACACTCAATTTTGACCCTCTTTGATAGGAATTAAATGGCGCTTTTTGATTTTAAATGATTTGAAATAATTAGATTTTATAAATTTTAAAATGTTTTCAAGTTGATTTAAATTAACCTCATCCTTTTTTATAAGTTTTAGATAATATGTATGTTTTACATAATTGTGTATATAATTAGTGTGTTTATAAACATTTTAAAAATCATCTCAAAAAAGATTTTAATTTTAGCAAGCATTTTATTAAATTAAATTAGTTTAAATTAGGGTTATTATTTTGAGTTGTTAGTTTATATTTAAGTTAATCCTTTTATTTCGTTAAAATTAAGAATCTCGTTAATTAATTTATATTAATTCGTCAAACTTAACTGTTAGCCAATTTCACTCATTAATTCAATTTGGATATGATCATAATTCCTTTGTCCATCCCTCCAATTACAAATCTAATCCAACTTTAGGCTTCTGACTTGGACAATTTTAAGACTCATTTTTGGGCCTTTTACCCTGCAATTCCTAGCCTGCCAACTCAGCCCACTAGAAACTCATTTCAACATTACTCTTCAATATTCAGTACTATCTGCAATGCCAAAAGCTCAAATCTCTTAAAACATATCACATTCCAAATGACCCTAGTGTTGGGTTTTATTTGCCCTAATTTTCTTACCATAAATAGGTTTTCCTTGTCGGAAAGGTTTGGAATTGACTAATCCCTTTTCTTGTGGAAAGGTTAGGACTCTATAATAGAGGAATGTCTTTCTAATTAATTAGCATTCACAATGTAGTCTTAAGGAGTTTGGTTGGGGAGAATTTATGGGTCACAAGTTCGATACGTTATCAATTGACGAAACCTTTCCCATGGATTATGAGGTGAATTGATTGAGGTTGTTTCTCTCTGTATTTTGTACTATCATATTTATAGTGGATGATAATCTCTTTGTGGGCGTACGGAGACTGACAGAACCACGTTAAATCTTGTGTTTTGATATATTTCTCGTCGGTCTTTTGAGGTTTGCTTTGCTAGCTTCCGCATTTAACACCGGCCTTTATTTTCCGCCCGGTTCTACAAGTGGTTATCAGAGTCAAGATTCAATAACGCAGTCAGGTTTTTAGTGGTTTAGATATGATGATTGAAACCAAGGTTAGAAAGATGTGTTTCAGTATTGGCGGTGTGAGTTCTAGCAGTAACTTTTTGACAGTAATTGAGATTTTGTTGGAGAAATTATTTGCAGGAGAGAAGATTCTTGTGGTTTGAGACATGAAATTTGCAAAGAGAGTATAGAGAGGAGAGCAAGTTGTTGAAGATTAAGTCAAGAAGGTGGACAAATTTATTTTGTCAGAAATTCAGCCAAATTAGGAGATTTTGGATTTATTTGCCTAAAATTTCTACCATAAATACGTTTTCCTTGTAGGAAAAGGTTTTGGATTGACTATCTTTTCTTGTAGGAAAAGTTTAGGACCATAAATAGAGGCATGTTCCGTCTAACTTAGTAGCATTACAATGTAGTATTAAGGGTTTTGAGAGTTTTGGTTAGGGGGAGAAATTCGTGTATGGGTCACAAGCTTGATACGGTATCACTTGTTGTGAACCTCTATGTATTTGAGTGTGAATTGGTTTGAGGTTGTTTCTCTCTATATTTGTACTCTCATATTTATAGGGGATGATCACCCTCCTTTGTGGAGTAGGTCGATGATACGAACCACGTTAATCTTTGTGTCTTTTGGTATATTTCTCGTTGTCTTCTTACTCGTGGTATTTATAGGGTTTGCTTTGCTGCTTCCCATATACCACCTGCTTATTTCGGGTCCATAACAAGTGGTATCAGAGCCAGATTCAATGAATAGATTCAGGTTAGTGGTTTAGATAATCGATGATTGAACAGATTAGAAGGAGGTGTTCATCTTGACGGGTTTGTAGTTCTGCCGCACCTTTTTGACAGTAATAGATTTTGTTGGAGAATTGTTTCAGAGAGGTTCTCGTGTTGAGACATAAATTTGCCAAAGGAGATTATGAAGAGGAGAAGCAAGTTGCTTGAAGATTAAGTAAAGAAGGTGGACAAATTATTTTGTCAGAAATTCAGGGCCAAGGGGAATTTGTTAGGTTTTATTTGTCCTAATTTCTTACCATAAATAGGTTTCCTTTAAGGAAAAGTTTTGAATGACTAATCTTTTCTGTATGAAAAGGATAGGACTCAATAATAGAGGAATTTCCTTCTACACTTAATCAGGCATCACAATGTAGTCTTAAGGGCTTCTTTGAGAGTTTGGTTTAGAGAGAGAATTTATGGTCACAAGATTGATATGTTAGCACTGTGTGAACCTCCCATGTATTACGAGTGAATGGGTAGAGATTGGTTCTCTCTATATTGTACCTCTCATATTTTTATGAATGGATTCTCATCTCCTTTGGGGACGTAGGTCAATTGAACGAACACGTTTAAATCTTTTGTCTTTTGGTATATTTATCGTTAATCTTCTTAATCGTGATCTTTCGGGTTTGGACTTTGGCTAGCTTACGCATATACACCTGCTTATTCGTCCAAAAGTGGTATCAGAGCTTGTTACCAGAAATAATTTTTCCTCGTGAGGAAAAAGGTTTTGGGATGATAATCCTTTTTGTAGGCAAAGGTTTAGGACTCTATAAATAGAGGCATGTTCCTTCTGAACTTAATTCGCATCACAATGTAGTATTAAGAGTTTTGAGGGAGTTTGGTTGGGGGGAGAATTATGGGATCACAAGCTTGATACGTATAATTTGTACGAACCTCCATGTATTCTGGTTGAATGATTGAGGTTGTTGCTCCTGTATTTTGTACTCTCATATTTATAGTGGATTTTGTCATCTCCTTTGTGACGTAGGTCGACTGACAGCGAACATGTTACATCTTTGTGTTCTTATATATTTCTCGCTGTCTTCATACTCGTGGTCTTTTGAGTTTTGCTTTGCTAGCTTCCGCATTTACACCAGCTTATTTTCGGTCCTAACACCTAGCAACATCAACACTACAACGATAAGCGACCCGCCCCACTTCTTTTACTTCCTCGCAGTGAACCCAGTCCATACGCTATGAAAATTCAGAAAAATGTCGCTCTAGCGAAAAGGGCGAACGAGATGCGACCAAAATTACATGACTACGGTCGTCTTCTATGCTCGTATAGTAACGCAGGTAGGACACCTGCAAATTTTGTCTTGCCAGCTGTGAAACCGTCCTCCCAACGTGAGGTCGCTCCACGTAGCTCCGACAAGGACACAAAGATCGATCCATCCGTTCGTTCTTCTTTCGTATTTCAAAATAGGGTGAAAGCTTCAGAAAAGTGATCGCCCCTTATTTGTGAAAGTTTTTGAATTTTGAATTGGGGATGGGGCCTTTGTTCTTATCCAAAGTTTTTTTTCATCTTTCCCTCTCAAAATCTGTAGCCCTAGTTTCCCCTCATATAAACTTTTTTCTGTTGTAAGAGGAAGAGGTTTTCTGGGGGGCTCAAATAAAAATAATAATAGGATACAAAAATCAGAAAGCACTTCATTTGAGAACAGTAAGTAGGATATATTTTCCGACCCGGTTTCACTCTCTTATTATGTTGTCGTTTTTCCGAGCTCGTAAAAGTACAAGGTTGGTGGTGGAAGTCGGTTTCTCACTTGTTGTCGTTTTTCCAATCGCTGTCCTAAAAGAGTTAAATCCTTTCTTGGTTTTGTTTAATTCCTGGTTCTTCTATGTTGCCCTATTTATGATTTATTTTGGTATGTGCTTGTGTTCTATTTATATGTTAGCGTTCTTAGTTTTCATATATTAGGATCTGGTTATAATGAAGTATTAGCTAGTATTTTTTTTATGTTTATCTCTGTATACATTCTGTGTTGGAGTATTTAGCGTATTAGATCTCACTCTTGCTTAACCGGCTCTTTTTCTATTCCAATCTTAGCTGAGTATAAAAGAAATACTCTAATTGTTTATAGTCATTGGTATTTCTCCATCGTTTTCTTTTAGGTTGTGATTCAAATTATAGTAGAAAGAACGAAAGATGTACTTTCTGCGTATTCTTTATTTCTTCCACCCCGGGGACCTGTTTTAATGAGAAATAGTTTATCTTCGGGACTATTCTTTAGCATCTCTCAAAGGGTCAGGCGTAGATGAGTACTTAAATCATATGGATCCTATTTCTCTAACTCACTATCTTTAGTTACATGTTTGATTTGGTGAAAACTCTTAATTGGTTTGTTGCTTGCTGTTTAGGGTAGACATGCCTCTTTAAAAGTTGCATTGTTAGACTGTCTATGTCACTTCTTTGTTGCTTGATACTTATGGAAATGCATATTTTCATTATTTTATGTTTTTTCAGTTGCCATAAAGTCGAATCTTGCAGCGTAAGTTGTTCTCCTTTTGTTAAACTGGGTCTTCTCCATTAGTTTCATGACCTTATCTTGTCTATGTTTATGATCTAAGTAGTTCGGTTAGTGTTGAACTTCAATGGTCAATCTGTTAGGATGCCAAAAAGTATAATGTTCCTCTCGCATCGTTAGACATATTACTTCATTCTAAATAGAGTGGTGAGTGAATACAGTCATGTACATATTTTGTTTAAGCTTTAAATCGATTGATTATATGTTTTGTTTTTCGGACCTATTTTCTTTATTTTATTCGAAGTTGTGAAAAAATGCCAAAATTTCTTCTCTTATTCAAGTCTAATTTTTCTACAAGTAATGTCATATGATGCTTATTTTGTTTACTGCTTTGGATCTTGCTCAAGAACGCTCAAAACTCGCTCTATTAATGCATGGATTCATTGTTACATTTGCTTAGTTCGGGTTGCATCTTAAGCATAATGGCATAAATTTTCCATTTGTCATTTTATTCATGTCATAAAATTTTTGTCCTATTACATGAGGCTTGTTGCTAGTTCTTTTCATTATGAGAAAAACACATCGTGTGTTACGTCTATTATTTTTTCTCCTTATGACACATCTATCGCTTGTGTATCCAAAATTCCAGTGTATTGGTTTGGGTGTGATTCTCTTTAGTATTTTGTGAGTAAATAATATAATCCATTAGGTTTATTTCTTTCTTTAGTTATCGTAATTTAATTTTGCTAACACATTTTTTTTATGAACTCCTCCCGAGCCCATTTAGACTGCATTGCCCCTCCTTGAATTCTCTCGTCGAGCCATGAAGGTCCAAACCCTTCATTGCTGAATCCCTAGCCACTAAATTCGATGAACTGGTCCCAGAGTCAAATATGGAGTAGACTTAAGATTTGAAGGAAGAATTTTGAGCCACACGGTCCATTTTCATTTTATAGTTGTATTTTGTTATTTTGGGCCTAATCCCTTGTCCTTTTTTAAATCATTATTATTTTTCTAGATGTTTAGGACAGGTACAACTAGTTATGGTCCTATGACCTAAAACGGAATAGGTTTCAAATACCGGTCCAGGCGGACAAAAATCCGATTTGGACCCAACTCTCTCTCTCTCTCTCTTTTACTTTACCGCATATTTATTTGTTGCATATCTGCCGTTAGTTTTAGGGCCGAAGGATCCAAATCTCCACAAGACGTTTTCATGTTTTAAATTTCTAAAATAAATCGATTGTCTTTAAATGGACTTTAAAAATAATAAAATCTTGCAAGTTAAACAAGATCACTTAGATAATAGGTTGATTTTTCATCTTTTAAAGAATTCTAAATATATTCAAATTAAGTTAAAGTTATTTTAAGCTAAATAAATTAGTTGTCGGATAATTACAAGTAAACGAGTGTTTTAGATGCCTTAAAACCCTTCCTAAAACACTAATAAGAACCTCGAACCCCTTAAAAACTCGTTTCAATTGATTTCTTGTTTAGTTGATTGGAAAAAATAGCTTTCTTGATTTTTCTTAAAAATTAAGTGGTGACTCTAAACAAAATTAAATACTTTTTATTCCAAATAAAATAGAATGGAGACTCCGCTAGAGATTTAAATGGTTCTAACCTTAAAACTAACTTGTTTGGCTATGTGTAATTAACTGTCTACTCACTTTGTTTATTATATTATTAAATTGTTGCATTCATGTCATAACATATTCCGTCAAACGACAATTGTTTTGTTTATCACTTAGATGATAATTATGCGGGTTTGTAGTCATTCGTTCACCAAAATTATTCTCGGGGCACCATGACGAATGTAGTTGGCTACTTGATAGTCAACGGTCGTTAACTGTCTCAAATTAAGTAGTTTGCTTGGGTCACCTATCCAATATAAAAATAAACTCATTTTTAGTCAAACTAGGATAGAGAAAAGTCAAATCCTGAAATTTCGTGCATTGACATAAAATTACTCAACACCTAAGGCGTGTTGGGCCCATTAGAGAGTTCACATTGAGTCCAAAAGGACCACGGCCGAACGGACAATCATACTTATATGTGTTTGAAGGATATATGCGTTGTTTGATAGATTGTTGTGTCTTGAGGGGGCATCTAACTCTTTCTATGTTTTTCGATGGCAAAACAAGTCCAGTTTCAAAATGGTCACTAAGACACCAAACCTTCTTCGTGCATGGAGGGGAAGGACCTTCAGCTTTCTAGTTATCTTATTCCCCTGTGTAGGATTGATTTTTATTGTATTTGCAATTTATTCTCTTTCCCGCAAGATGAATCCCTTTTGTTAAACTCTATAACGAATTCTCTAATTATTTATAAATCTTATCTTTGGGGGGGGGGGGGTTACAACAATTTGATTTAAATGGCACAATACATCCTTCAAATCTCTAGGCCTACCCTTGGCAAAAAAGGGTCATATATATGTTTAGGACGCAATACATGTGCTTTAACTGTTTATGTGATATGTTGCTTTGGATGAGGACTTTGCTAACCCACTCCCCCCCCCCCCCCCCCCCCACCTTTTCAAATTCTTGTGATGTGTTTGTAAAATATATACAAAGTAACCATCCAAAATTGTCAGGACCAAGGTCATGAGTTTTGAGTTTCTCAGCCAAAAATAAAAATCCTACCATCAAATCCTAAAATGTTACTCTATCATCTCAAGAAAGCTAAATTCACAGCTAAGGAAAGAGGTAAGAATGTCGAGGTAGAACCTACTAGAGAGGAATCATAGAGTAACCCACTCCTTTTCGAATTTCTGCAAAATTTATACAAGTCACCATCCCAAAATTTCCCGACCAAAGGTCCATGAGTCTTGAGTTTCTCAGCCAAAAATAAAAATCCTACCATCAAATCCTAAAACATTACCCTATCATCTCAAGAAAGATAAATTCACAGCTACGGAAAATAAAGGTACGAGGCGGAGCTGGAACGAGCTGGACC
This sequence comes from Solanum habrochaites, assembly GCA_027704765.1. Classification (NCBI taxonomy): domain Eukaryota; kingdom Viridiplantae; phylum Streptophyta; class Magnoliopsida; order Solanales; family Solanaceae; genus Solanum; species Solanum habrochaites. The sequence goes on from JAKWJA010002499.1 coordinate 44,258,115, forward strand.
GACTAGAGAGGCATTGTAGAGGCAAACGCAAGGGATTACGCAGGATTCGAGAAATAGAGAATAAAGGAGGACTTCAAAGTAAAATCGCACAACAATCTCAAAGCCGCAATGTGAGGCTAACTGAGGATTTGGTGCTAGGATGGAAAAAAAATCACCTCGTTGAAAAGAGAAGGAGGTTTTATGACAGCGGCTTAGAAGATCCCGGAGGAAACTCTGGGCTTTAATACGACTTTAAAAAGCGGTCCGAAGGGCCCCTCAGGGAGCTACCTAAGGACGTATCAACTGCGGAGTCTACCTTGACCCCTTTCTGGGAAGTCTACTCGGGGAGATACATATGGCGTACTCTCCCAGCTTTGCACGGACCCATAGGGACACCCCGGTGTGGGGCGTCTGGTTTCCGCAGTCCCGTGTGTTTGTTTTGATTGCGTGTCGCAGACATCTTGCGACGAGTAATTATCGACTGTGTCCTGCTTGTAAGATCTTCCAGCGACCCCGTTTGCACGCGTCATTTGGGGTTTGGGACATCGCATAGATTTCTCACGCAGATGTGGCTCTGACTCCCCCCGACCCTCAGACCCGTGAACCACATTATCGCCCCCCATGTTGTGTGCCCAATCTCCGGTTGCCAAAATATGGCCATATTTCAAGACTAGGGGAAGATACCGCATATGTAGGCCCGGTGAGAAACACTCTCCCTCTCGTTTCCTGTACGTATATACGGAACGCGGGAGCCCAAAAACACGTAACCCACCAACAAACACCACAGTCACTAAGCAACACTCGACATTGTTTTATTGTCATATTCACACCATTCAAAAACACATTGTTGCATATCTATATTGACCTTGTTCAAAAGAGGGTCTTGGCCTTTATTCGAGAGGATGATGGAGCGTTCGATCCTGTTGGAATGGAAATCTGGAAGCACTGTCATTATCATGACACTACAGATCACATCATCGGAAGATGCCTCAGGTTTCGCTGCAACATGGAATCCCTCGACAATATAGGAAAGATTCAAGTTGAGTTTATCCCCCGTGACTAATGGAGAGGCAAGAGGAAGAATGAACGAGATGGAGCCACCTTTATATTTTAGGAGCTTTATTGTTTGTTTTTCACTTTCCTTGTACTCGTTAAGAATGAATGAATGTAACCAAGTCTTTACTTTGTATTTGAACTACGTAGGGCCGGAATTCTCCTAGCGAGATACGTAGGCAGCCTTTCAAGGCCCAACCCCTATCTTTAAAAAATTTTCATTCTCCCCCTTCATTCTGCAAAAAAACGTGAAGTCCATAGCGATGGATGTCGAAAGATGCAGAAAAAAGATTATATCTTGACGCAATTTAACCTTTCTAAGATAGTTTCAAATTAAAACGAGGGAATTTCTGCTTGTGAAAAAATCTGTACCCCATTTACTCGTGGGTTAGCATGTCCTCAAACAAAGCAACTTTTATGTGTTTACATGCTATCTATGTGATATCTTACATTTTTTATCCTAAACAAAAACTAACACATTTGCCTTTGAGTTGTGTATTTGTTAGGTACTAATATCTGATGGTGGTCTTTGGAAAATCTGGCTGAACATCATATTTCACCAGGTAGAAAAGCCCAAAGATTCCTTCTTGAACAATGTTGTTCACGAGCAAAGAAAAATTTGGTTGGAAATGTTGAGAAACACTGATTTAATGATATCTGTGCGACTTCTTATTTCATTGCTTACCAGAACACGTGTATTGCACTGTTCACAAGTAAAAAATGAGGGTCGCGATGGATAAGACCCGGAGATGTTTTGTCGGATTTGTCGATTATCGCCCAACCAGTTGTTTGTATTTTATGTTCCACCCCAAGAAAGCTTCTACTCTTCCATCATTGATTAATCACCTTAAGCCAAATCATGTAACTCTCACACCAACATTTCACCCTACTTCTCACTAACATTACGATCTTCGACTGTTCCCAATTCTTGTTCTCCCATAAATTTTCCTCTACCGCTGCATCCCCATAAGTACCATAGTTTCACACACCTCAGCCACCACCCACCCACTACATCGCCAACAATACTCTAAATATAATTTTACATTGACATCTTCCAATATGCCCCGCATTGTCCTCTCTTCTCCCCAAACATTTTAAACCTCACACATTCTGGAAGCAACCGAAGCCGGCGTTGACCGGTCACCATGAAAGGAAACGGCTGCGCCCAAGCATCAGAGAGGAAGTATGATGTGCTAATGAAGGCACTTCCCACCCCCTACCACACCACCCCCGACGCCCCTACTTTTTTTGTTCGTCACCCGTGGCGGGACGTTGGACACAACGACCGCAGCAGCCTGTGGTCGCATTCCTCATTTGATTTACACTCTCCCCGAAGGTTTTCAGGACCAGTACCCAACAATTTGACACTTAGTGGAAAGACCAACAAATCTTTCACTAATTTGATGGATTATTGTGATCAACTTATTAGAGTAGGGAAAGATGATGCTTTTTAATGCAAGTTTTTAGTAGAAGTCTGAAAGAAAAAGCTTGGGAATGGTTTATTTATAAAGAAATCAAAAAGTGTCCAAGTTGGAATCCTTTGGCTAAAGACTTTATTGAAAGTTTTGGTTATAATGTAGAATTCATTCCCGATCGATACTCTTTGGAGAGAATCAAACAGAATTCTGATGAAACCTATCGAGAGTATCCTATCATTGGAGAAGAGAGGCCGCAAGGGTTAGGCCTCCCCTGAAAAATAAATTACTGAAGTCTTCGTGCACATTCAAGAGACGAAGTACTACAATAGAATGTTACACATTCTAGGAGGAAAGTTCAGTGAGATAGTCAAAATTGGAGAAACTATTGAAGATGGCCTCAGGACAGGAAAAATCATCTGAATGAATCCTCAAGACCATTAAGGAGGAAAAGGGAAAATGTTTCCTCTATGTCATTTGAATTGAGTAAGAGGTCAAACAGGCATGCCCCACACAATGTTTGAAAACCTTTACATACCAAAACCTACCCTTTAGCTCCACAAAATCTTCACCCCATCCAACCAAACTACCAAGCTCCACCACCATATTATCCAAATTACCAAGCTCCAATACGAAATTATCAAAATGTTCAATTAAGTTTCGAAGATGCATTGCCAAATTACCCAAATGCCCATTATAGCTATTGATCACCACAATACTCAAATTTCCAAACACCAACACGTAATCACCATAATCCTCCAAGTTATCGCCAAGTACCTCAATTTGCACGAAATGATTATAATCATTCTTGTCAGAATTTTTTGAAGAAACCTTCTCGATTCTTTACTCCTTTGATTGAAAGTCGAACCCCACTTGAGAGGTTGAAAGCAGCCAGTCTTATATAAACAATTGACTCAAAAAATATCAATGTCAATTCAGACTTTATAGTCGTGATCTTCATTGCGCTAACCATTCAGGAGGTGTTGTACATACCACTGAAGATTGCATCAACTTGAAGCATAAATACAAGATTGATTGATCAAAGAATTGTCACTCTTCAAACTCTCACTTTCAATGTTCATGGTGATTCATTGTTGAATCGTGGAGGATGCACTATTAACATGATTGACCCAAAGTCTCAAGAACCTTTCCATCAAAATGCCCCAAATTATCGTCAAATTTCTCCCCTCAGCAAGGTCATTATGATTCTTCTCGTCCGAGATTCAGGAAGAAACCTACTCAAATTTTTTGCCACTCATTGAAAGTCGGACAAAGTTATTTGAGAAATTGAGTGTGCTAAGTATTATCCATCCAGTTGCGCCCAAGCATGTTGATACTAGCTCCAAATTTTATTAAGTCGATCGAATGTGTGCTTATCATTCCAACAGTATTGGTCATGATACTAAAGATTGTATCGATTTAAAACACAAGATCTATGACCTGATTGACCAGAATGTGATCAAGATTGTTGTACCTAACGTCAACAATAATTCTCGGTTGAATTATGGAGGTACCAATATCAGTATGATAGAGATGGAGGATGAGTTATGCATGGTAAAGGCGATAGTTGCAACTGGTCCTGACAACTTTGAGAAAATTGTAGGTTCTCCTAGCATAATTGAGAAACTCAATTTTACGAGCATGACACTCCATAAAGCTTTTGCTTCTATGACAAGAGAGGGTCCGAAAAAGAATGGGATTAATCATGTTCCACCAAAGTCTTTGCCTTGTTTATGTCAGTCTTTTATGGTAGAGTAATATTCCATTGATTACGGTCTTGGAGAAGGAATGGGGAATCTTTTGGAATAAGGTGATGCTGCAACCAAAAAGATATTCGAGACACCAGGCATACGAGACGCTGAGCCGATGGAACAAGTTGTCAATAGGAATTCTACTCCGCTATTTATCTCTTGCTCAACTCGATAAACAAAGATGAATCTTATGTTATTTTCAAAATTGGTGGTAGTTCGAATGAGGCTTGGGACCTACCATTTATGTAACTTTACTTGTTTATGTTTTAAATTCCCTCGTGATGTTTTGAAAGGCAAAATAGCTCATGGTCATAGCCAAAGTTCGTAGTTCCCTACTTTCAATGAAAACCTCTCCTATTGCAAAATTTAATTTACTTGTTTTAATTCTCTATATAACTGTCTTTGTTTTTGTTTTAGTAAAACAAAAATATATAATTTTTAAAAACCTGTCAATATCATGTCATGTCATAAGTTGAATGAACATGATGAGGTAGATGAAGATTAGGTTGAAGAGTATGAGGAGGAGGTCATAATATTCAAACACTTTCTCAATAATTTGAAACAATTTGAGACTTAAGGGTAATTCAAATCTGGATGAGACAGAGACTATAAATCTACAAAAGGATTACTATGTCAAATAGTCCATCAGAGAGAAGCTCAAAAAAGAGAACTCAACATTTTATTCAGAAAAAACTTCGAATGCACTTATTGATCACAAATCTTTGTGGAACATAAATAGTCATCTCAATTTTTCAATCGACTTAGATTCTATCAAGAGTTGCTTTATTTGAAGTTTTAGAGTGATTTTTATTTCTATCATTATAATCATGTCATTTGTTTGTAATAGTATAATATTTTATAGTTAAAATATTATTTCTTGTAATGAACTACGTCTGACTTTAATTCTAAAACTGAAGACTAGGCCAGTGGAGACAATGTCCTACAGGCTCTCGCAGTCACTTCTTTGTCCCCTTTAAGGTTCATTTATATATTTGTGAATACGTCTTCTCTTTCCCTCGATCCTGAATTATAAAGATGAGATACCATAGGTGGCATATTCGGCCACAGTGGCTTCTTTCATTAAATTTCTATTTTTATTAATCCTCAATGCCACGGTGTAAATCATGTTTGAACCGACTTCCTTGCACTCAATACGGGGGAATACGTAGGCTCCATCACGGTTGGTATATATCAAGTAAGATTTCTGTTTCTTTACAATAGAACCCCCCTAGACCCCAATACGGGAAATAATTTTTAGAGGGACTAAAAAATCTCCTAAGACGCCACAATCTCCCCAACCAAGTCAAGGGACTGAAGTATTATGGAGAATACGCCGAAACTGAGACAATATTTTTGAATTTTTGTCACCAACAGTTCAAGATACACCAAGACAAATAACTAGGACAGAAATTTTTGAGGATGACCTCAAAAATTTTCATCTTGGCTGCATTAGAGATATAAGATAGTTGTGAATAACTTCAGCAGATCAAGAGTTCAGAAGTAACTTCAACTGATCCCAAACATTGCTTTTAAAGATCAGAAGTAAACTTTAACAACCCTTGACATTTCAAGATTCATATCGCCAAAACTTTAACAATCTTCAGAATCTTTTCGACAAGTTGTCTAATAGATCTCGACATATCCACCCCAAATGCGTTCATTAAGATTTGACGTGACATGATGCTTGGCAATGATCTTTTTCGATTACAGCTTTTTGAAAATTCTTTTTCTTAAGAATTTTATCTATTCATTTCAAATATTTTGCATAAATTTTTTGCCTTGTCCATCGACAAGAAAGAGATGGGAATCAACTGAAGATAGCAAACCAAAGAGCAAGCGTTTGAAGAGGTCAACACAGATAAATTTGTTTCAAAAACCAATAATTGTTTACTGGATGCAGGTTTATGAGATGTCCTCGAGTTCTGATATTCCTCTATTCAACGAATATGCAGAAGTCAAAAGGGCGAGGAGCTTCTCAAAATCGATAGATTTTTCTATGGATGCATGAAAGTCATTAAAGTTATCAGAAGAAAAAGAAAAGTTCAGAATACAAGTAACAACACCTGGTTCAAATTTCCAGCAAAGCATGAGCTTACAATTGAGTTCAAATTTTCAAACATGAACAAGTGAAAGCATCACTCTCAACATGTAGAAGCATATACGATGACATCCAATTATATTTTTAGCATAGAACATTTGACAAAAATTCACAAATCGCGTCGATATTAGGCGTGGTAATGTGAGAGCATCCTAGAGGGACATTTCTACAAGTATTGTCAAATGAGATAATAGAACCTTCCATAAGGTTATCACCGTCATTTCATCAATGAATATCATCATCCTGCTAATGAATTAACATCATCTTATGAATGGATCATCAATGAAGAATCATCATCCTATCAATAGAGCATCAACATCATCCTGCCAATGTATCAACATCATCCTACCAATGGATCATCAACGAAGCATCATCATCCTATCATCCTATCAATGGAGCATCAATAACATTGGCCAATTGATCATCATCATCCTATCAATGGATCGTCAATGAAGAATCATCATCCTAACATGTAGCAACATCATCCTACCAATGGATCGTCATCATCCTACCAATGGATCATCATTTTTCTATTCAGTATCATTTTTTTCACGTCATATCAAGTCATCATCTATTGTGTCAAAACTGACAGAGGCTGATGTCAGAATATTTGTCGAGTATGATAAAGCATATAACTTCTCTATTTAAAATACAGTTTCTGCTTACGAGCTTATTCTTTCTTTGTTGAGATGTTCCAAGGATGAGAATTCTCAAATAAAGCAATTAGGGCAGACGACATCAGAGATATGCAGACGACATGAAACTTATTTTAGTAGAAAAAATTGCAACGAGTATCCATCCATTACGTTGGAACAGTATCGACGTTATCAACCTGTACAGATGTATAATCATCAATCCATCCACCTCGTTACAGTTGGATAATTTTTGAGACATCCATCTCATTATAGAAGAGTGGAATTAGAATTTCCATTTTTCTTATTTCTACTAGTTATAGTTATGCCTCTTTAGGATTTTTGTGTCAGTTGTTTCTGTTTTTAATACAATTTCTTTTGACATGAGACATTATATTTGTATATGAAACCATAAAATTAAATATTTCTTAACAAAAATAACAACAACCAAACATAACAACACAAACACACAACAACACACAAAAAATAGCACATCACCCAAATACAATTTAATAACACAAATGAAGTAACCAACAAATCATAAAATCCTACCTAAACCCTAACCAACCAAGTACAAATTGAAGCTTTTTGAAAACAAATAATATTTAAAAAGGAATACAATCAACCAAATCAATCATCCTACAAACAAATAAGCGATAGATCACTAAAAATTGTCTTGATTTAATGCCAGTACAAGTATTTTAAAGCGCTAATAAATTTTACATGAGAATATCGATGATAAATTAGGAATGATGAGGGCAACAATGACTTCTTGTAGAAAATATCGTAACAAATTACACTTACACTGTAGACAATATCACAACAACTGAAACTGTGAAGAAGAATAATGGAAAAACAAGAAGAGAGAGATAAAAGGAAGAAGGAATAAAAACAAAACGGGATTAAATTTAGAAAATGGATCGTCTTTTTATAGAGGAGAGGGAAAAGTATGATTATTTTCTACCTTTTAATTTTTTTTTGAGTTTTAACATTATAATGTTGCAAGATATGACAATTAAAAGTGACATAGGTTGCCACATATTTCCTTTTTTTTGTCACGTGCATATTCTTATATGGGTTTTTTTTTTAACAATGGTTATATATGTTACCACATATCACCTTTTTGTTGGGGATCATGTAGATAATTGTGTATTTTTTTACAACAAAGATTATATATGTTGCCACAAATACCACATTTGTTCCTTTCTAATATCATTGACATTTGTTCCAACAAAATAAAAATATAATAATCATGGATATTATCACTAAAAATGAGTAATTCAGCAATTGTTTTTTAAAACTTATCAACAAAAAGGTCAATGGTACAAATAACCATCGAAACTAAATCTTATCAATGGTGGTAACCATAACATTTTCATCTGGATATATGTACTTTGCTTTTTTAGATCAAGGCTTTGTGGATATTTATTGTTACTAACATAGCCACTCCTAGCCTTTAAAATCCCATAATTCTATAGGAAGTGAAGCATAACTTATGCGAAGGGATTGAGAAATAATTTCACAAAATGGTACTTGTAGTCTATCACTCAAAAACTAAGCGTGTGCAGCAACAATAAGTCTACAATCACTGCATGATGTATCATCCATTAGAAAACATAAAAAAACTAATATTAACATCACATTCAATAGTGATAAAACAAAAAGATAATGTGATTCTTGCAGACTATTACTGACTTGTTGGGTAATATCAGTAACATGTATGACTTTGAATGAGTAAGATTTGTTCTTGCCCTAGTAAAATTCAAGAATTGACCTGTTGATTCAGTCTTTTTGCTCAAAAAAACCATCGGTTTCAAGGTACTTTGGCAAAATTGTAGGCAACTTTTGAATCTCAATGCACAAATTTCTGTTATTCATAGATGAGGACATCGAATCGTACACCTTTATGCTTCATTCCTTAAATACAACTACAACCAAGACCCAATGATACTCCCCATTGTACTTTACAGGGTTATCAGTCTCATCTGTGAGGTGCCAAGAAGTGCACCAGGTATACTAAACCCTTTGAAGGTGTCAACAATTTTATTCTCGTTATCATCAACAATATTTGTAAGTTTAGGGTCGTGGGTCACCCATGTGGACTGACCTGACCCGACCCAAGATATTAACTATCTGATAAGAGATAAGAATTACTTATCTCTTATTTGAAAAATAAGGGAGGGAAAATTAATATACAACTGAACAACATCTGCACGCCTATTATCTTTTTCATCAGGCCCGAGCAGGCACAAGTAACCAATACAACACCACCTCACAACCCTCGCCGACCGAACCGCCTTTTCTGGAAGATGCACATTTAGTTTTGTGCGCGGCTCTTTGTCTGTGCTTCCCGCCGGGGATTGGCGCCCCGAGTTCCGTACGCCTCCTCCGGTTCCCCTTTCTCTACTCTCCCCTCCTCCTGCCGGGTTATTTTTTTTATGTGCCCCTTGTTTGTTTTTCCGTGTTGTATGGCTCGTGTTCCTCATCTCTGTCGACTTCTCTGCGCGGGCGGCTCCTGCTCTCGCGGCTCCCGCCCCTTTCCACTTCGCGGCCTTCCCCTTTCTTGCCTTCCTTCCTTTTTTCCACCCCCCTTGCTATTTTCCTGCACCACCATTCTCCTTCGCTTTTTTTCTTCCCGATTTCTTCCCTTTTTCCTTGAGGATTTTTTGCTTCCTCATGCCCTTCTTATCTGCAATTGTTACCCCTAACCTTTGCTCGGCCATATAGACACGGTGCTTCTTGGTTCCCCCTGTATTGACTCGTGTTGTTTGTCCTGTTGCCCTCTCAGCGCCTCGCCCCCCCCTTCCCTTTGCTTGCCTCACCTTTTCGCACCCCCCTGACTTACTCAATTTTTGATGAGCTAAGTCCTCTCACACCTTCCGCGCGGTGTCCGGCGTTCCCCGGCTTCACAACCGTGCTGCCACTCTACACGCGGTGTGTTTTTGCCTCCCCTGTATTAGTTGTTCCACTGATCTTCATGTAATTTACCCTCGGTCCCCGCACATCGAGCACTACTTCCTTCTCATCATAAGTTCTTTCCACACTCCTTTCACCAATTATTTTTTGACACCACCACGCGCATACCGTTGACTCTTTGCCAATCCACACCCAATGCCCCCGCGGCTTACCATTGGGCGGCATCGCCAACAATGTCGATTCCACTAGGCATAGGAGAATCAACCGGCTCCCGTATTCTGATCCCCGGACACCAACCCTTCTTAATCTACCCAATTTTTTTAGCCCGATCGTTTTTCTTATCCCCCGTTCCCGCCCGCTCCCCCCCTTTTTTTTTTACACCACCCACGGCTGTTGCTTCCACACCCATCGACGACCGCCTTATATCTTTGCGAGAAGAGACGTCTTTGACTTCCAGCTACGCGAGCCGAGTCTGGGCCCCGAAGCGACATTTATGGCCCGGCTCCCCTTGTTTTTCCTGACTTTCACCAAGCGGCCTAGACCCCCACCTCCCCCCACATACCCTTACCCTGTGGCAACTCGCCTCTTTTTGAAAACCCGTAACCCCGGGATAGTCTTTTTTTCTTCCCCACCCCTCTTGCATTGTGGTGCCCCCCCCCAGAAGAGCTCCTCTCACACCCACGCAAACACAGAATCGAGAGCTTTCTAGACCATGCCGTTTTTTTTTTGCGTTCTTCTCTACTATGGCGGTGCCTACCCTGAACTCTCGTAGACGACAGGGCCCCATTGGGTTGTCGTTTTCCTTTTGCTTTTTCCCACCACACACCTTGGGTTTGCTAGGCAAATGTCTTTTTCTTTTCATCACCAGCTGCACAAAAACCTTTCAGAATGTCTCGTTCTTTTATATAACGCCGGTCCTTACCACTGCACATAGCCCCAGCTTCGGTGTCGCACGCCTACATCCCATTTTCGTCGATTTGTAACAATACAATAAACACAAAATTCAAGACCCCACACCACCCACAAGAACATAAACCTAAAAATGCACGGTATTGATTATCAGATACTACTCTTATGTGAGGTGTGTTTTAGATAGAAAAGCAGAAAAAAATGCGAGTCACACACCACATCAACCTGTTAAATGTTACAAATTTTATTTATCAGGACAAGAGAAGAGTGCTCAACACCAAATGTCAACTTTTAACATGTGTAACATGCCGAAAAATCGTTGGCCCAAAAATTAATCGCCAGTAAGTGAACGCTGTTGTGATCAACCAATCGCTAGCAGTTTAATGTCGGAAGAACAAACAAATACAAAAACAAATACGCGAACAAAACCATAAGAAATACGGATCACAAACAGGATCAATGAGTAACTCTGAACGTCCACAGCCCCCCAAGTGCAACACACCCACCCAGTTTATTTTAGACCGGCGCGGAAAATTATCATCCCCCCCCTTTTAAATGACTGGGACAGTTCTATAATTTAATTTTGAGGCGGTTTAAAAAAATATAATGACTTCTCTTTTTAACTTTAATAATTAAATTATAAAGTCATGAGATATCTTCGTTATTTAATAAACAATGTTGATTAATTGTTTTGACTAGATTATTTTTTTAATATGTGAATTAAAATTGGTCTCGATAAATTCATTTAAATCCTTATTCTCCTTAAGCAGTTCCTTAACTTTTACAAAAATTTGTGACATAGGTTGTCGCATTAAAATGGTATTAACCATATCATCATTTTGTTCTCGTTTCAGGTATGGATGAACGGAGACACGTTCAAATTACTCTAAGTGGGAGTTCTGAAAGTCGAGCAAAGGGACAAGGTAGAAGAGTAAGCCATCGTAAGAAATGTTTCTAAGGGTGTGAAATCATACATATTGGTGTTCCAAGGGAGACACAAAATATGTCAAGGAACCTAAAGGTCATTCAAGGGAAAAAGAAAGAAAAATTTAAAGAGTTTGAGTCATTGAAGATGTCCCTTAATATGTCAGCACGTGATTTTATTCACTTTTCAAAAATAAAATGAGTTGAAGTGGCTGAATATAAGGAAATTTCATATTGGAGAGCCTTAGCTTATTTAATAGACGCTCTCTGTGAACCTTGGGGTAGTAGATTGACTGACATTTATCATGATATTTGGTCCGGTCAGCCTTTCTGGGTTTACATTTGTTGTCTTAAAGACTTGTGGAGGATTTTAGTCTATAACTCTTGTAAATTTAATTGTTTATTTATATTTCAAGATATGAATTATGTAATTTGTTGTTATTCTCAAATTATGTTATTAGACTTTAAAAAATCCTTGTTATTAAAGTCTTGAATGTATTAAAATACACATTAAGAAGTTAGTTTCAAATTTTGGTTAAATATTTAATTCATAGGTAATGATGGATACTTGTGTGTCTTTTCTATTTTACATTTAAATTTGAAATTATTATGAGAATTGATTTCCTTGAATGTGTATGTCACATGCATAATTGTTAAAATTCTTGAGTAATTATATATCAATAATAAGATATGGCATCAAAAAGTATCATTGCTGACTTAAACAAAGGTGAAAAATTTAACAGTGATAATTATGACATCTAGAGTCGTAAATATGGTATATAATGGAAGATAAATTCTTTGGAAGGTATAAATCATGTTTAAAACCAACCAGAAAAAGGGTAATACTGCACAACATCATAGAAGGGATCTTGAAGCTTGCAAAGCATGGAAAAAGGTTAACTCCTCTGCACGTAGAATACTAGTTAAATCTTTAGTAAATGACCTCATACATGAATATGAGAAACTCCCTACTGCTCATGCTATGTGGTTACATCTGCGAAGAACGTACGGGGGGTACGTCTACTACCCGTCTCCGACAGTTGACTATCAAATTTGACACTTCCAGAAAGCGTCATGATCAAAATATCAAACAATAATTTAGGGTGATGTCAAACAGGATACCTCAACTCAAGAGTGTTGGTCATGTTCTTTTATATGAGCAACAAGTTCAAAAAGTAATTCGGTCTCTTCCCAATAATTGGGAACATTTGAAGATTAACTTAACCCATAATGATAGCATCAAAACTTTTTTCGATGTTTCACGTCATGTTGAACTTGAATATGAGCACCTTGGTGCTACTAAGGCTTCTTTTAACTCCTTTATGGAAGAGCAGTGGTACGAAATCTTCAAGTTTTAAGCGCAAGAAAAACTGGAAAAAATGGGAAAGACAAAGAGACTAGAGAAGGACACTCTATGAAAAAAGAATAAATAAAATTACAAGAAAAGAAAACGGGTATTCAAGAAGAGAGACAGGAGAAAAATGAAGTGCTACAATCCTCAAATGTTGATGCATTTCGCTCGTGAATACACTGAGCCCAAAAAGGTAGCATTTCCAAATAACGCATCTTTAATTGCTACATATGTTTCTAGCACTTCTTTACTAACTGAATCTGATCCTATGTGGATTGTAGACTCAAGATCCACGGACCACGTGAGTCATGATAGAGAGGAGTTTGTGGAATTTCGTCGAGTTTCATCTAAATCAAGGTGGATGTATGTAGGAAATAATGCTAGGCTTGAAGTGAAAGGTATAGACACTTGCAAAGTAGACTTCCGTGGTGGTCCATTCCTGCGTTGTTGCATGAATGTCATATATACTCCAGCGGTCGATGATGAACACTCAGTTTATGTGTCTGTTTGTTTAGAACATGGTTTTGATTGGTATTTTTGTCGTTAATGGTGTTAGATTAACTCTAGGATTAATGTTTTACATGGTTTTGAGTACTGTGTTATATGATGTTTTATCGTATAAGAATTGTTAAATCCTTCACTTATGACTATTGCATGTTATTTAAGTAACAAATGTGTTGATGGTATACATGGCATGTTAGATTAGGTTACATAGGCACGATACAATAAATAGGTCGCAAAAGAAGGGTATTAGGTCTTTCACCAAATAGAAATGTAACTTGTGAAAACTGTCTGGCTGGAAAGCGTACACGCAAAACCATGACAAGGTACGAAAGGAGTTTCTCTACTTCAATTAATTCATTCGATAGTTGTGGTCCATGAATTTAGCCCAAAAGTTGGTGCTACATATTATTACATTTATTGATGATTACATGCGTTTTTGGTTACGTCTATTTGATTTCTCATAAACGAAGCAGCGAGGCGCTTTAAAAGATATTTGAAGGAAGTGAGAATCAATTAGATAAAAGCATAAAATTTTAAGAACTGAAGCGAGGCATGAAATTTGTCCAAAATACAATAATTTGAAGAAATATGTACTGAAAAGCGACGAAATCGAACAATCATCCCCATTCGTCTTAACCCTAGGTATTATCAGACAGATAACTTATCCTCCTAAATTAAAACCTAACAAAATGTTGTAGCTGAAAGAAGGAATAGAACATTATTCGACATGACAAGCTCAATGATGGCCCAGGAAAATTTGTCTATCTCTTTTTAGGGAGATGCATTATTGACTGTGGCTTACATATTGAACAAAGTGTCTTCCACTCCTTATTAACTTTGGACTTGTCATAAAACAACATGAATGATCTACGAGTGTGGGGTTGTGCGGTATTGAAGATCTTTTTGATGAGTCTGGTAAACTAATTCCGAAAGGAAAGAAATATATCTTTATAAGCTACTTTGAACACTCTAAAGAATGTGTTCATCGATGAACTGGAGGATGGAAGTATTACTGAAATTGTATCACAAGATGTCAGATTTTTGGAAAATAATTTTTCCAAAAAATATGAAATAGGTGAAGTTGAGCCTCTATACGAAATGTTGAATTAAGAAGATCATGTAATGTTGACAAAATCCCTGTACCTAAATGATCTTATGAGATTGATGATTATGTTTTCCTGGTATCTCCCACAGAATTGGATGAACCTAATTCTTTAACTGAGACCTTATCAAGACCTAAAAGGGAAAAATGGTTAAAAGCGATGAAAGAAGGATTAGGCCAGAAAACCAACAAAGTTCTGGGACTATGACCTTCCTTTTAAGGAACGTAAGCTATTGGGAAAAATGGAATTCTTAAAGTTAAACGTAAATTCGTATTATGGGTCCCCAAAGAAAGAATAAAGCATGATTGGCTGCAAAAGGTTTTCCTCAAGAAGTTGGAATAGACTATAATGGAAACGTTTTCACCGGTTGTGAGTTTAACATCTTCGTTACTGTTTAGTTATTGTTGCCTCGTTTAGATTAGAAAATTACACCAAATGGATGTGAAGACGATTTTCTCAATGGAGAATTAAACGAAAAACATACATGGAACAACCTGATGGTTTTGTTGTTAAAGGTTAAGAAAAGAAAGTTTGTAAATTGAAAAGATCAATTTATGACCTAAAGCAATCTTCAAGGCAGTGGTACCAGAGATTTCATAAGTAGGTGATGTCATTTGATTTCACCGTGATTGATGAATACCATTGCATCTATGTAAAAATTTCAATGGAAAATTTATAATTCTTTCTCTTTACGTAGATGATTTTTTATTAGCTGGAAATAATTTGGAGTATGTAAAATTGTCAAGTCATGGCTTTCAAAATTAATTGATATGAAAGTTATGGGTGAAGCAGATTATATATTAGGTGTTAAGATCCAAAGAGATCATTTCAAGAAATTTTTAAGTTTATCTCAAGAAACTTTTATAAAGAAAATATTGGAACATTTTCGAATGAATAGTTGCAAATCCATGGATACTCATGTATCAAGGATGAAACTTTAAGCATTGAAATGTGTCCAAAGACTAAAAAGAAAAGGAAGACATGTCTCTAGTTCCATATTCTTGTGTTGTCGGGAGTTTGATGTATGCTTTGACGTGTACTCTCCAAGACATTTGTTATGTCGTAAGTCTAGTTAGAAGGTATTAATCCAATCTTGGGAGATCATTGGAAAGAAGTACAGAGAATATATTGATACCTGAAGGGAACTACAGATTATACATTGTTATAGTGGATTAGATGTATTCATAAGAGGTTATACAAATGTTGATTGGGCTGGTGACCGGGATCATAGAAAATCAACATCCGATTATGCTTTCTTACTAAATGGTCATTCTATTTCATGGAAAAGTAAGAATCAACTTGCACATCTCTTTCAACCATGGAATCTAAATTTGTGGCTTGTGCGTTTGCAGTGCAAGAAGTTGTTTAGTTGAAGAGATTCTTTGAGAATTTGAGTGTTGCAAAGAATTCTAAGGGTCCCATGATTCTATATTGTGATAGTCAAGTGGCTATCACATACACAAAGGATCTTAAGTATCACAGCAAGACTAAACACATTGACATCAAGTATAATTTTATGAGAGATGTAGTGGCAAATGGAGAAATAACTTTGCAATACATTGCTTCACGTGAAATGATTGTTGAGATCCTTTTACGAAGGTCATATCTAGAGAATTGTTTGAAAAACATGTTAAGGTTCTAGGTTTACGCTAAGTATGATGATATTTTAGTATTGCAAAATGAATTTATTATTATAATATTCTCTTCTATATATAAAACATACAAGTGAATTTATGTTCAAATGTAGTATGCATGTGATATTTTATTAGAAATAAAGTGTGTCGAACAAGTCGCAGGATTGACTCTCTCACACGAACAATCACCTCTTACGTCGAGGAATGTGAACAAATGAGTTTCACCGCCATATTATGACTTTTTTTATGATCCAGACAAATGTTTCTCTAAGAAAATGAGTTTAAAGATTACTGAAAAAGATAAACCAGGGTTAAACATCGTGAGGTGTTTAGACCGAGATCTATCGTGATGTGTTTAGACCGAGAATATTTCCTGTTTCTTCATTATTTGAGACCCAGAAAAGTTAAAATGACCTTACAATGAAATACCATTTGACTTTTTGTTATTTCTTGAAGTTTCAATCAATGTTGATACTTTCTAATTTTACTAATATCCATGAATGATTTGACAATGCAGGCACGGTATAGGAAGTAGGTGGAATATCAGCAATAGATTTTCAAGTAGAAGTAGACAATAAACGATAGAACTTATATAAACAACCCGGTGCTATTGCCACCTAACCAAATTTTATTGGCATTGAGTGTAATTGTGTATATAAAGTTAAATATGAACTCGAGTTAATTTCCTTAAGAGGATGAGGGATCAAATAAGTAACTACTTAAGTAGTGCATGAAGTCTGGGGTATTGTGAGTAATAGTATTCTCATATAAGTAGTGAATTCCTTCCAAATGTGATTGAATTCCTATGTGGGGTTTGATAAACCTTAAAGTTAAACTTTTGATGCTCACGGGTCACACGAACTATTTGTTGTATGAATTGTGTGTCTATTTGATGTTGTATTAGCTTGGGTATTATCCACCATGTGCGATGTAGGAAATGTGAGTTTAGGGTCGTGGGTCGCCCATGGGATTGACCCGATCCGATCCCAAGAGATTAATTGTCTGATAAGAGATAAGAACTACTTATCTCTTATTTGAAAAAGAAGGAAGGGAACAATTAATACACTGAAAACTTCCCAGCCCCTATTAATTATTTTACAGAAGGAAAGAGAATGAACAACATAAGAAAAATAAAAAATAAGAGAAAGCACAAAATAGGAGAAAGAAAAGCATAACTTTTTCTAACGGAAGATAGACATTTAGTTTTTGAATCAATCTTTGATTCCTAGTGATTCAAAGCAGGACTTTGGAGCAATCGACTTCCGCTACGAATAATAAGGTACACAATGCTTTACAAATCCTACAACATTGACCTTTTTTTTGAAAAACTAATTAGTAGTAGTATATTGATATTTAGGAATGATTGTTGCTTCGACTTCTTCCGCAAATAGTAAAAAATGACATCCACATGCTGCACAAATGCATAAACAAGTGTATTTTTGTATCAATTATTTGTATGTATTCATTTCTTAATCAAAACATAAGTGGGCATGGATTTACCTCATCAGTCCAACACCTATTGAATTGAGACATTACGTAGAAACAATCTTTTTTCTTCGAAAATACAACTACAAAATCAAGTTGATTGAATCAAAGTTTTAAGCAATTGACAAAGTAGTGACCATCCTTGTCTCTTATGTAATTGTGTAGACATAAAAAACAATAAATTTTGTGGGCATCAAGAAGTAATAATAATAGTTAAATGACTTTAAATTTTTGCATGATGCTTGTTAAGAGTCACATTTATCCATCGAGAGAAGGATGACATTACCTCAGTTGGATCCTCATCGACAATGTTAAGACCTTCAAATGTATATTGTTGCTTCTCACATCAGAAACCGACAACTTTCTTCTCTTTCTCTTCCTCTTTATCTTTCCCCTTGCCTTTTGCGATTGAGGAAGATACTGGAGCAGTAGTCACTGATTTGTTTCTTTTACTAATTATAGATAGTGATTGAAAAATTGGTTTCTTTCAAGCTCCTACACTTCAAAGGTTGTGAAATCTTGTTGGATATATGGACATCAATATTATGTCATTTCATTAAAAATATTAGTGAGTTCTTTAAAACGACTAATTAAATATTCATGTTGTTGCTCACATTTTTTGCATAGACAAGAAAGCATTTAATGTTAGACGAGGAAACAATACTAGCAAAAGATTGAGTTGTGGCCACAAATGAAGCTCCTTGTGACATTTTATCTGCAAGGTTTTTACGACCGATTATAAAGTAATAAGGGTAGCAATTTATATTTATGTTGACAAAGATGACATTTTGTTGCCACATCTGTACCTTTTTTTGACACAAATGAATCTTTTATTGCCACAAATGAAACTTTTGTTTTAATATATGGGTAACTTGTTACTACAAATGATCATTATGTTGCTCTAACGCATAGGTGACATGTCCCAAAATATGACAACTATGTTGGAATATGTACCAACATATCACTAATACGTTGCTACATACGACACAAGATGAATAAAATGTTGGACAATTGAACAAGACTATATTTCTACAATCATATGAACATGATGATCACAAAAAGAAGAACAAAAGCAACAAAAATGACTCTTCATGGAAAAATAACGATACATATACATTTCCTAAAAATTAGGATTTTTTTTGGATTTTTTGCCTATTTTCTTGCAAAAACAAAAATGATAGGTAGCATTATACGATTATTCAATTTTCACATTTATAGAACGACTTCTTGTTCACTAACCCAAGATAAAAACTTAGTATCAAGAGTATGTTATTCGAACTTGTAAAATCTTTCCAAAAATGACTTAACCATTTTAAGTCGAAATACGACCTTCACTTTAGAAAGAGAGAGTGACGGTCAGAGATGAGGAGGAAGATAATGGGGAGAGAATGATCAGATTTTCTAAGAAAGAAGAGGAAGAGAGAAGATTATATTTTCTTTTACTATTTTTAAAGTTGGGAATATGCACAAGTACACCCTCAACCTATGCCCGAACACTACAAAAAAATAGTGTTTAGCGACCGATGAAATCTGTCACTAAATAGCTTATTCCGTCGCTATTTTGGTTTAGCGATAAACTAATAAATCTGTCATAAGTTTAGCGACGGATGCGCGACAGATCTCTTCCGTTGTTAAAACTAACGACCAAAAATACCATCGTTATATTTGTACTTTTTGTTGCAAATTCTACATGTTATTTCATAGTGTGATCGTATTGATGACCAAAAATTATCGTTAATTCCATCGCTATAACTTTTCTACATTCCTACCCCTCGTTAGCGACGATAATATTATTGTAAATCCGTCGCTAATTCTGGCACCATTACTTCTTATACATTTCTACCTTCTTATAGCAATGAAAATATTATACAAATCCGCATTAATTCCATCGTCATTACTTTTTATAAATTTTTACCTTTTTCTAGCGACGAAAATATTATCACAAATTCGTCGCAAAATTTCATCGCTATTACTTTTAATAGCATCAGTGACAAAAATATTATCCCAAAATCATATTCAAACAATTATTATAAAGTTGCAAAATTAACTTAATTCATCGAAACTTATATTCTACCAATCCAAAACACAAAAAAACTGACGAGTGTATAACCAAGTTTAAAATAACCCCAATGATTATTTTTTAAACAAAAATAATATCTAGCCAACAAAACTAAATAAGAGAGATGGGAGAACCACAATATTCATTAGAAAGTGATGTATTTGCCTCATTAATATTAGCAGGAGTAGGAATGACAGATGTCATAGGAGTGTTTGGCTGAGCGGAGGTCGAAGGAATCAATCCACGTACATACTCAATAAAATATAGGAAGCATGTGATAGTCAGTGAAGGAACAAACCGCGTCATAAAGTAATCCAAATTTTCTGTTGTATATGGTATCGAGGATGAAACATCAAATCCAGAGGCTGGCGCACCAAAATTCTAACCGTAAAATGATATTACTTGTGATCTAAGACCATATATCCTTCTTTTCTTTTCCCCTCCTGTGGCTTGATAATATGCTTGGATTTCATCAATATTAGATTGAAGTTGTAATATTTACTAATACTTTTTCTGTAGTTAAATTCATTAATAACAATTGTCACATCTAGTTTATGCCGATATTTTAGATAATTTTTTATTTGCATATTCAGGTTTATGCTACTCTGTTTTGTAACCCGCAGAGAGTGCACAACTTGAACTATTTGTTGGTAGATATATTATACTTAGTCTGTTGAACACGTGCTTTTGCAGTGTATTCCATACAATTTTAAGCTACACAAACACACACAAGATAAATGTGAATATGCGTGCCGTCGTGCCTACGCCTCCAACATGTTCATTTACACACTTCAAAGTTCAAATATGCAAAGGATGTCATGGTATCAATATTTCTATCTGGTTATGAGTTTTATTACAATATAAGCTTTTCAAGAAATTACATATTATACTAAAAGGAGTGAAAATTGTAGCCTAACAATAATACAAAAGTGATAATAATTTGTAGCTAATCAATTTCAAGATTACTTGAAGTAGACTCTTCTTGGAATGAAAGAGATCTAACAAAAAAGAAGGCAAAAAATGAAAATAAGAGACAATACACCTTATCATTGCATATATAGAGTATTTTAAGATATGAAAAGATTGACCAGGATAAATATCATGGAGAAGATAAAAGTAAACATATGTACACTAGTAAAAATCAGAATTTAAAGTTAACTATAAATGAAGAATATAAAAAAATTCTATGGAAGATAAAGAAGAAAGTTGACGAGTGAAATAATTTAGAGGAAACCATCACATGTGACCTGGCCATTAATTAATGTTATTACACAATGTCTTTCCTCACCTCACCAAATTATTTTAGTAAAGAAGTGAACTGTTGCTAGCCTTACATAATAAAAAAGTGATAATAATTTGTAGCTAAAATCAATTTAATAGATTACTGAAGTAGACTCTTCTTGGAGGAAAAATCTAACAGAAAGAAGCAAATGAAATAATGGGGCAAATACACCTATGATGCAATATATAGAGTATTTTAAAGAATATGAAAAGATTGACAGCGATATGGATAAGATCACGGAGGAAGATAAAAGTCAACCCTATGTACAACCAGTAAAAATCAAGAAATTAATGTTTATATAATGAGGAATATAAAAAGATGTCTATGGAAGATAATCAGAAAGAAAAAGTTGATGAGTGAAATAATTAGGAAATCTATACACAGGTGGCCTGGCCATAAAAATGTTATTACACAATGTCTTCTCACCTCACCAAACGTTTTTTGTTCTAACAGGTAGTAAAGAAAGGTGAAAGAGATAATAAAAATTATGACAGTAAACCCATTTTCAAAAAGCATAATATATATTTTGGATCATGATTTGAGTGCTCGTAAAACATTTCAAAAAAGTATTAATATATTATTGGATGCACTGACTTTGAGGGCTATGCATTTTGTTACATTTTTCTATAGTAAGTAACAATGTTATTTAAATGAAGATTTGTTCGCGTCAGGATATTAAAATGGTAAATGATTATTTGATCCATTACTATCATGGATATCTATCAACTTTGTAGGGGATTATTTAGTATTTTCAAACTTTTTAAGTTTTTTGCATCTATTTATTGACATAATTAATAATTAATTAAGGATATTTATTATAGGAACTCAACTTATAGGATTATTTTGATTATTTTAGCATTTAACTATTTTGTTCCCCACTTTAGATATATATAATATATATACATAGTAATCTATGTATAAATTTAATTAATTTTACCAATATATAATTAATCATCAGTTTGTGCTAATTATACAGAAGAAAAATTGAAGTCCATGATTGCAAGCTTCCATTATAAGTGTTTTATTAACGCAATTACTTAGCATTTAATATAATGTTATGAAAGAATTCATGTAAAAATTGTATTACCTTTGCCGGATAGGGAGGAAGGAGTAATATTGAGGTACACTTAACGGTATTTATAATAAATGTTACAAACAACTTTTGATTTTCTGTGTCATTAATGGATACAGCCAATTGTACAATGTTATTGTATCTTAGATTAATTTATGTCATACATGTAGTTCTCCATTTTTAGAATATAATTTTTTATCATACATATATTATGATATTATTGTAATTATGTGGATTTATATTTTTGTTCATAAATATGTAGTAATAGGGTTAATAGGAACATTACAATAGTTTTATTTATAAATAATGTATATTTACATTTTTGTCCGTAAATATTTTGATATTATAAGCAAACATTTTGTATTCACTTTTGACTAGAGATTCCCACTGTTTGTATAGACTTATTTGAATGATATATATGTTCTAACACATTTATGTATGAAATAGAAAATGTAACAAAGAGCTTATAAGTCATTTGGTGTATGTAGAATAGTCTCGGCGTTTTGGATGTAAATGTGCTAATTATCATATATACTATAAAATCTAATAGTGTCGTTCTGCACAAAAATCAAGAAAAAAATGCGTACAAATTAGAGTCGGAGTCTAAAGTGCAAAAAAAAAATAATAAAAAAAATCCAAAAAGGATACATCAAAAAAATTTCTAATCAAAAAGGATATAAAATCGGCTATGATAAGAGATTATTTTGACGTCTAAACAACTCCATTTTCTTAAAATCGCTTACCCTTCTGTAGCATATATGTAATTTTTTAAAAAAAAGTTTAAAATCGCTGTTATGGCAGCGTTTTGTTTAATTTTTTAAAAAATTGAAAATCAGCTACCTGGCAACGGATTTTAGTGGAATTATTTTGTTTTTAAAAAAAATAAATCGCTAACTTTGGGACGATGGAAAAGGTGTTGTGTGGAAAAAAAATATGTGTAACATTGTGAAATGTAACTTTGGCAGCCATTTGTGGTGAACTTTTTTTTTAATTTTCATACTTTTTACAATTGTTGTAGTGTATAAATTTCCAATAGTGATTAGTGGTAAATCGTATTAGACTTGTTATATTCCATGCCATTTATGAAAATAAAATAAAAATTACAAACGTTATTAAATTTAACAAAAAAATAAAAAGAAGTTCACAAAAATTTACAATTTCAAAAATGATAGTTGAAAGAATTAAATAAAAATAATTTTTTTTAAAAATCCTCTTAAAAAAAAATTCAATCCACTGATATCGCTGTCAACATAGTGATTTCATCTTTTTTTTAAAAAAAAAAATTCCAATTCAATATAATCGTTGCTTTGGCAGCGATTTTCCAAAAAAAAAATCTAAAAAAAAAATTAAGGAAAATCAGTTCTAAAGCAGCGATTTTCAATTAAAAAAATATTTTTTATTAAAATGCTGTCATAGCAGCGATTTTAAAAATATTTTTCACAAAAACGCTGCAAGGGCAGCGATTTAAAAAAAATATATAGATAAAATTGCTCATAGAGCAGCGATTTTCATGTGTTAACGGCGTTAAAATAAATCGCTACGTCAATAGCGATTTTACCCTTTTGGTTATAAATTTTTTTAATGTACCCTTTAAAATTTTATCAATTTTTTTTTCTCACTCTGAACTCGGTTAAATTACATCTGAGGAGAGTTATATAAATAAAACACATTAACAAACTGATTGTAATAAAAGCCAAATGAAGTACATAGATAAACTGAAGATGTGAGAGACCAATGCAGTCAGAGTAATCTTCTTCGCTTTAATAGAAAAATATTCATTATTCTTACAATTTATATAATGCTTAGAAAATTCGGTTATAGGAAATAAATTTGAAAACACGAACTTTTAAGAATAAATTTCACGGTCATAATATTTTACCAACAATTATATGGATAAATTGACACATAAAAATATAGTAGCATGGAAAACAAAAGAAAACAAATAATATCATTAACGTTATATCTACAAACACGGTTTTGAGGCAACGGGAGTAAATAGATTATGAGAAAAGTTAAACATTAAGATGAAAAATATAAATAATCAATAATAAGCAGATGATTGACATTGTATTACAATGAATTTAAAGCGTATGTAATTAATTATAATGTGGAAACTAAGCTATTACTATATCAAAAATAACCAAATTTTTAACTAAAAACTACAAGTATATAACTAGTTAGTTGACCCCCCCACCCCCCCCGCCACAAAAATATCACTTACTTATTTAAAGTGCAAAATGTATATTTCATTTCTTCCTCGTATCATTATTGTATTCTTTATATGAAACAAAGAAGGCAAAGGAAGGCGATTACATTAGGAAGAAATTTTTTTTTTTTAATCTTTTTAAGAGAGTGGAAAACAGAAATAGAAAATGAAAAAAGGACTTAACAATTATATGCAACATTTTTTATATGTGCTTCCAATATAAATCAAACTCTAAATATATCATTTTTACGATATTTGGAAAGTGTTTTACTAATATTCTTTGAAGGAACTATCACTCCATTCTAAAATCATCAATAACAGTTAAAAAATCACTAAAAATGCATCTACCTTATTAAAAGATCAGTGATAAATAAGAATTTAAACGCACATACCTTTGATTTACAAATGCGAAATACGTGGAAGCTAAAAGTATTCACTTAAAGTATGTATAAGCAAGGAAAATACATACATCAAAACTGAAACAATAAAAAATAATTAAAGCAATTTAAAAGAAAAGAGGCACATAAAAATCATATATTACGTTGCAACTGGAAGTGAGGCAACTCTATTACCTTATACATAATAACAGTAATACATTATACCAACTTGCACAAAAAAAGAATATGATTGGTATAAAGCACGAAGTTCATTCCTCTTCATTCCAATATATCATAATTATATATTAACTTACGATTAATGGAATAATAACTGTTGAAAATTAGATAATTTAGAGAGTTATTAATATTGGGGGAAGAGGAAAGACTTAAATGATTTAGAGAGTATTGGTCTATTTTTTTAAAAAAGTTAAATGAAGAAGAAAAAGGATTCTTTCTCTAACACAAAAAGTCAAAGTTTTCAAGTAATAAAAAATATCATCTGGCGTCTATTCGATTTTTTTAGTTTTCATTTATTATTTTTTATACAAAACAATTAAAAGCTTAATCAAATGTAGAATTATATTACAACTATTGATTTAACAAGATCTCATTTTTAGTTGAAGGGTATATTTGTTAATTAACTTTTAAATTGAAGCTTGTCAGTATATGATATATATAAAATATTTAAATATTTAATTGTATAAATAATTAATTATTAAAAATGTTAAGACTTTTAGACTCTTAGATTAAATTCTATTAAAATCTAATTAATTAATTTTATCTTTATAATTATATGTATATAAATACTATTAATTTTTTTAAAAAAATGGTCTCTTACCTAAATTGCTCTATTTTCCTCTTCTCATAATTGTTTTTTCTTATCAATCTCATGAATAATATAATTCAGTGACTAAGGCTTATGTCTTAATGATAAATAACGAATTTAATAATTTAAAGGTTTGGACAAATTGAAAAATGGAGACACAATTGCTACTGTCTTATGAATTATTAAAGAATGACTCTATCCGTTCACAAATTTAAAGTTCATTAACGCTTATTGCGTGAGAAGAACTTTAGTGTTCTTTCTACATTGGTTTGCTAATTTTAATTTTCTTTTTCTATCGTCATTGATTATTAGTATTTGTTAATTATTTATTACGTTTATACTCTGAATGATTCATAACCTCTCATCTTATTCATATTTATAACCTTCAAATATTTAAAACTAAAACTTAAGATTTCTTTGATATTCCTTTATTCTATCTATATAAATTGAACTTCGTTATCTCATGAAACATCCTACCTAGATTATAGAGTTATCATTTTATTCTATAGTAAAGTAGAGAAGAAGCCTCTGAATTGTGATAGGATACGAATGGAGTCGATAAGAATCAGAAGAGTATGTACTGATTTTTCAGGTCTACATTATATTTTTTTGTCGTTAAATCTGTTTTCTTTTTGTCTTTTTTTTTCTCCATTATAATTCTTAATTTGTTTTCTAGAATATTATATTGCGTAAGTTTTATCTTATTTTTTTTTTTTGGAATTGTTACATTATTATTATTCAATTACATTAGATATTTCAATGAAACTTTAGTCATTACGTTACTATAAATATCATATGGAAACACCGTGCGAAACACCGTTCCTCGGAAACTAGTAATATATTATAATAAAAATAGATATATATATATATATATAATTATATATATATATTTATCTATGAAGACCAGACTATTCCAAGTTCTCTTCAGAAACATAAAAATTGTTAGGCACCTATTGTGAGCAATTCAACTATGATGATGTCCAAACAATAAGTAGTTCTACACACAACATATATACCTATAATTCTTTGGGTACAAAATTGGGGAACATGAGGCAGGTGTTCAGTTAACGAAACAAAAACCAATTACACAAAATTTTCCACAAAACGTATGTTGAAATAATTATAAAATTTTGGAAACATGACCAATTCGTGAAGGGGGGCTTAATTCAACAACCATTGACTATCACATGAGAAGTATATGGACGATGAAAAATGCAGCTTACTTGGTGTTGGCTCTCGGCCCTTTTCAATAAGGCATACAAGGAAAAAATTAAAAGCATATAAAAATGTGAAAATACTTGGGATATAAAAATGGTTAATCGGGCGTATCTTCAATACCTCCAATATACTTATCCTAGATCGTTAGCATCGAACAATCTAAAAAGACTTGGGAAAACTCAAACCACAGGAAAACTCAAAATCATCGGCAAATCAAAAAATTTTCCTTGAATGTGAACCATAGTATGGCAGCAGTTACTACCCCCTAACAGATGACAAGAAAAACAATATGGTTTCATTTTCAGTATATTTGAGAAATTTTGAATGGAAATATCACATAACTTAGATACGAGAATCATTTTTAGGCAAACTTTTTTTTTGTAAGAGCCAGCCGAAGGAGCAACCCATTCATTACAAGTAGTCGAACTTAAAAAGAATTATATTTAGTACATATTCATGTATATAACACACTACAACATTAGGTCAACCTTGTCAAAAAGAACATACCACTTAATCTTAACTCCTGAGTTTAAATTGACATATAAGGGCAAGTTTCAGAATTCAAAATTATATTAGAGTAGTCTTCATATTTTTTTTGTTTACATTCAAGCCCTTGAAAGGAACTTAAAGAAAAAAATAAACTTGTTTCTATTTACATATCTTCCCCTCTTTTTTCCTTTCTTATTAACAAAATACATCGATAGTAGGATAAGAGATTTGTGTTCACTTGGTAGCCAACCCATTTATAGATACAAATTGTACAAACTAAATTCAAAAAATCACAACCGTGACACCGCTTCATTTCCTAACTGTTCTTCCATCTTTCATTACAAATCGTACTAATACTCCAAAAATTTTAACAGAAGAAGAAATCAATCACTGAAAGACAAAGCACAGAGCTGCAGGGAATAACACAACAAAAGAAGAATCTGTTGTAAAGGGCGTAAAATTCAAATAACATCAATAATTTATCAACAAAGAAACATTTTTGGCTGTGGCGGAGAGTTGTGTTGGTTATTAGCATTTTAATACTTAATATTTAACATATTAAATTGCTTTATATGGAGTTATAAGAATGAAACATGGAATGGATGACTTCTACCATAATCATAGCATGGTGATCCATCAATGTATTTCATTCTTAATTTCTCCATTAATCTGTGTAACCATGTAACATATGTAACTCCCATTGTAACCTATGTAAACTAGATTAAACTCCATTGTAACCTATGAACTCCTAAGACATTATATTCACTATTTACTACATCCATTATATTCCTATTCATTGCTAGAAGACTTCTTGTAGTATAAATAGTGATAGCTTCATGGTTTAGAGACACAAAAAAAACAAGAGGAAAACAAAGAAGTTGAAAGGAGTTAGTCTAAAAGAGAGTTCTTATCGTTGAAGGAGGTGTTCTGTTTGTAGAGCTTGGACAACCTCAAACTCTTGTCCAGAGTTGTTGAGTTATATTTTGTGAAGGCTGTTGTCTCCTGTGAGGGGCAAGTTTAAGAGGATGTTGTGGACGGTGAAAACATTTGCTGCGTGGGCTTGATCTCCTAAAGGAGAGCGAGATAGATATCCGCGCTCAGCCTGAAGAGAATTTTAATTTCTCTTTTATTTTTCATTGTAATCTTGCAATTTTTATTTCTTGTAAGTTTTTCACTAACAATTTTAAGGACATGCCACGATGGCTACAATTGTTGTAAAAAAACCGCGGATGCAAGATGGGAGATCTAAAAAACCATTTTGGTTTCAATGGGAACCTGTCAAGAGATGATGGAAGGTTAAAAGTTACTTTTCTACTTAAGTCTCTCAATGTGTTTCTATGTATTAACTGAGAAGGAAGAATCCTAATAAAGAAGAACATCACACTAGAATGTGATGAAAATATTTCTCATATAGAGGAAAGTAGAAGTACATGGTGATCCTATAAGTTCGGGTATTATCTTCTTAATGTTATCTGATAATTTTATGATGATTATGATAGAACTTACTCTAGTACAAAGAAAATTTGGAAGCATTGACAGAGTAAGTATGATACCGAAGAGGCTTGGAGCGAAAAACTATGCAAGCTAGTTAGATTTTTTCGTTTTCAATGGAATGGACAAACAAATCAGTGGTAGATCAAGCTTAAGAAACTTAATATGATGTTGGAGGCTTAGGTCCGAAGAGGTAAAATTGGACGAAACCTTATTGTTTGTTGCATAGTGGAATAAACTTCCACCTTCTTGAGACGACTTTCAAAAAACTATGCGCACCAAAAAAGGAAAACGCTCTCGAAAGCTTGATAATGAAAATCCGCATGAGAAGAAGCAAAGGCAAGATTGCACTTTTACAAACAGAAGAGGACATAAACATCAGATCGCAGGTAAATTTAATTACTTCGAATAATGACTTCTGAAAATCACAAAAATACTTCTTTAAAGCCTAAGAAAAAAAAAATTCAAGAAAAAATAATGGTAGACCTCCCAAGAAAAATAATGGTGAAAATCACAAGCACCAAAATTCAACAAGTCAAGAAAAAGGACATGCTTTGTTTGTGGCAAAGAAGTGGGCATATGCTCGATTTGCGAATTCTGGAACGGGGTCCTAACCCTCAGGCAAAAGTTACCGAGACCTTTCTGTGGATGGTGATTACCGACATAAACAGGGTTGAGAATTTTTGATGATGGTGGGGCTGATTCTGGTGCAAACCGTCTGTCTGTTATGACAAAGGACTAGTTTAAAAAATATACTCATTTTTGAGGAGCCAAAAACCATATGCTTGGTGATGCCGCACACTACTCACGTTCTGGGAAAGGGAGCGTTTGAATTGTGTTGTTTTAATTCTGGAAGGATTTAAAATGAAAGATGTACTTATACTCCTTATATGAGGAAAAAATTTGATTGTCTAGTTGTCTTCTTAATAAAGCAGGCTTTTTTTTTAAACAGCTTATTGAATCTGATCAATATGTAATACTGGAGAAAAGATATTTTGTGAGGGACGGGTAATGCATGTGTGGGATGGTTTTAAGTTGATGTTTTGAAACGAATAAAATTTCTACTTCTACTTTTTTGGGATGCCGTTTGTGTCATATTACTGGTCGTTATGTTGGAATCATGAGTGGTTTAGGATTAATCCCAATGGTAAAGAATTTAGAAAAATGGGAGGCTTGTATTAAAGCCAATATCACCTAAAAGGCCTCATTTTCAAGTTGAAAGAAAACCGATTTGTTAGAATTAGTTCATACTGATATTTGTGCACTTGGTGGAATTATAACTCGTGGAAGACGTAAATATAATTTTATCACTTTCATTTATGATTTTTCTAAGTTTCATAGTACTTGATGTGAAAAATAAAAGGAAGGCATTTGAAATTTGAAAACTTATCTCAATGAGGTTGAAAAATCAGTTTGGAAGAAAAAATAAAAGAAGTGAAGTGATAGAGGCCTGTGAATATGAATCAAATGAGTTTAATTCTTTTGTAGATCATGAGAATAAATTCATTTGAAACTACTCTTCCTTACTCTCCTTCATCTAATGTAGAGTAGCAAGAAAGGAAAAAAAATAGAACTTGTTGAATTGACTAATGCCATGGTAATTGACTCACATGCACCTTTAAATTTTTGGGGTGCAGGCTATTTAACGGCTTGTATGGGGTTGAATCGTGGTTGTGGCCTCATAAAAAGTCATGAATGACACCTTTTTGAATTGTGGAAGATGTTACAAGCCAAGTTGGATATCTAAGAGTTTGGGGTTGCTCTAGCTTTGTGAGGCTAAATGGATCCCAGATTACAAAGTTGGTAAGAAAGTTACTCCTTGTGCTTTTCTGGTTATCTTCAAATAGTTAACAACCTACAGATTTGTTAATCTTGCAGATATATTGTAATAGAATCGGGTGATGATGCTATTTTCATGAAAATAAATGCTTTTGATTTTAAAAACAAGTCCGGGTCAAAGGATTGACACAAAATTTTGTCTACTACCTAGTTCTTCTACTTCAACTTTGAAAAATAAAGAAGTTGTGATTTGAGTTAAGAAGAAGTAAAAGCAGCAGAGTAGAAAAAGATTTGGTCTGATGGTTATGTGATTTAATGTCTGAAAAGACCCTCTAACTTTGAAAAGAAGCATACTTCCCATGATCTATTTTTTGGAAAGAGGCATAAAATGAGAAATGATCTCTAATTTCTAATAAAACTTGAAAGTTAGTTGATTTACCACGGTTTGTAAAACAATGGTTTTTTAAATGGGTCTTACGGAAAAGTGTTGAAAACCGGATGGATTCTATTGATAAATCAAAGCCTAGGTAGTTTGCAAAAGGTTTTAAAAGCAACTAGAAGCCTAGAATTTTTTGATATCTTTTCTCCGGTAACAAGAATTACATCCATTAGACTTTTAGTTGCTATGGCTTGCAATTTTTCGTTTGCAAATTCATCAAATGGATATGGAAAAAGTGCTTTTCTAAATGGAGACCTAAACGAAGAAATATATATGGACCAACCCGAGGTTATGTTGAGCAGCCAAGAAAGAAAAGTATGTAAACTTACTAATCCATTATAGCTTGAACAGCACCAAAGCAATACATTAAAAGTTGATTCCTGCATGATTGAAAATGATTTAAAACAAATGAGTGTGCTAAGTGCCTATAATCATAAGTTTGGACTAATTAACATGTGATCATTTGCATATATGTTGATGATTGTTGATCTTTGGCTCTAACATGAAGTTATTGATGTGAAGCTAAAAAATGTTCTTAAGAAGCCATTTTGATATGAAAGATCTTGTGAGACAAATTTATTCTGAGAATAAAAATAAAACAAGAACATGTGAGGGGATTTTCTTGACCACTCCACATTAGTGAGAAAATTTTGAAAAAATATAAACTTTCATGATTGCAAGCATGTTGTTACTCCTTTTGATTCAAGTGTACGTATTTGTGTTGGAAGTGAAAATGATGTAATAAATCAATATGCTAGTATAATCGGAAGTTTGAGATATGTGACTGATTGCTAGGCATGATATTGCATAGGCAGTGGAGTACTTGAAGGTTTACAAGCAAGCCAGGTGGGGTAAGGAACCTTGGCAGCTATAACAAGAGTATGAGTATTTAATTGGAACGAAAAATTGTGGTTTGGTCTATAAAAAAATATCCTATGGGACTGAAGGACTTTTGTGATCAGATTGGAACACTTTTCAGGTGATTCCTTGTTTAATACTGGTTATGTCTTTACGTTTAGGTGTGGTGCTGTGTGTTGTAGATCAAAAAAGCAAAAAACTCATAATTGCTAAACTCACCATGGAGGATGAACTTAATTGCTTTAGCTTCAGCTAGTGAGGAAGAGAATTGGTTAAGAGATTTATGTTTCAAATTCCTTATTTTGAAAACCATTCCTCCTATTTTAATTCATTGTGAGAGCAACCTGTGCAATTGGTAGAGTTCAAATCGTTATTACAACGGAATCCAAATCCTATAAGGGGAAAACACAGTAACTGTAAGATCGTAGTTGACAAAATGGTACACTTAATGTTGATTATGTCAAATCTTGTGATAATCTTTGCAGATCCTTCGAGAGCCTTAACAAGAGAAAAGGTCTGGAGCACATCGAGGGAGATGAGGATGAAGCCTACAAATGCCTGGTGAGTCATATATGAGGAAACCCAACCCTGGGGACTAGAGCTCCTATAACCGGTTCAAAGGGAAAATAATCTATTGATGACTTGTTGTGAAAAATGCACTTATTTTCCCCTCTCCCTTAGGAGTGTGTGCAGGTTTCTTGTAGTTTGTGAAGGTTTGAGTGATAAATCTTAATGAATATATGGTAGCCATAGGGTGAGTGTTAATCTCTACAGGAGCACTCTCGACAGATATCACCTATTGATGGTGGAAGTAGGTCGACTTCCTAATGAGAATGGGGCTTTGCTTATTCTCAAATGCACTCATGAAAAGGGATACACATGGACATAAGTGCTGGTTGTTAAGCTCATGTAACACTTGA
The DNA here is from genome assembly GCA_027704765.1 of Solanum habrochaites. Classification (NCBI taxonomy): domain Eukaryota; kingdom Viridiplantae; phylum Streptophyta; class Magnoliopsida; order Solanales; family Solanaceae; genus Solanum; species Solanum habrochaites. The sequence goes on from JAKWJA010002499.1 coordinate 44,290,885, forward strand.
GTATTATGGGTGAGCAGTGAGGAGTGATATTATATTTCTTAAGCAGTCATTAGTTCAAGTCGGAGACCACTACGACTTTTCTGGAGTAAAAATTACTGTTTCACTAAGTGGAGGTTCCATGACAGAGCACTACCTCATATGCATAGTAGTCTTCCTTCAACCTGATATACTCTCCTTATCTAAATATTAAAATGAGTGGGGGATTGTTAGGTTATTAGCAATGTACTATTAATATTACATATTAAATTGCTTTATTTTGGAAGTTATAAGAATGAACCTTGGAATGGAGATTCTACATCATCCATAACATGTGTATCAATCAATGTATTTCATTTTAAGTCCTCCATTACTCGTTTGTAACCTATTGTTAACTCCCTGCTAACCTATGTAACTCACATGTAACCTATGAACTCCTAATCTTCACTATTTACTACCTCCATTATATACTATTCATTGCTAGGAAGGACTTCTTGTAGTATAAATAATAGTAGTCTTCAATTGTTTTTAGAGACACAAAACACAAGAGAAAAAAGAGTGAAAGAGTTAGTCTAACAGCAACCACCGCACAAGTTCTCATTAGTTGAAGGGAGTGGTGTTCTTTTTTTAGAGTTTTTTGGACTTCACTCTTGTCCAGAGTTGTGAATTATATTTTGGAGGTGTTGTATCCTGGATGGGGACAAGTCAAAAGAGGAATACTGCGTGGACCGGTGAAAACATTTGCTGTAGTGGGCTTGAATCTCATTAAAGAGCGCGAGATTAGATATCCGTGCATCAGCCTGTAGAATTAATTTCTTCATTTTATTTTTCAATTGAATCTGGACAATTTTATTTTCTTGTAAGTTTTCACTAACAAGTTTGTACTTGATGAGAATGACTTCTCTGGTTGCATCAAGGTAGGACTGTTGTTACAGTTGATTAACTCCAATAATTTGGAGCCTTATTTTTCTTGGCTACATCTATTTTAGATGGTTTAACCGTATTTATCGTTTTAAATTCTCAGATTACTATCCAACTGAAAATTGGTTGAACAATTGTAGGAATGCATAAATAATATGAATGATAGTCCTCAATGTTACAAAAGAGGCTCAAATGCAAGAAGAACTGTCTTTCCATTAAAGTAATTAGGAGGAGCATTTTCTATTTCGAATTGTTGGATTGCAAACAAATACAAGGCACTTCCACATTCCAAGGTTAATATCACACATATAAATAAATTCATGGTGGGCAAAATATAGTTTACAATTCTCTTGCAATGTCTCCAATAGTATAGTCTCCCGTGTCAGTTCTCTTTGCAACTTCATTTTGGACGCCACACGAATTTTTGAGTTTAATTTGTTTTTGACTTTCAATACATTGGGATCTTCCAAAGTCTCAACCCCGTGTCCCATGTTTCTTTCGAAACCATCTTGGCCGAACTCCATCTTTTCTAAGCAAGAAATCAGTGTACCTCTCACTCCTTTCTTACGCCATCAGTATCTTCACTTCACTATCAATGGAAGAATCCCAACTAAATTCTTCTAAAATATTTTATAAGTTAAACAACATTGTATTCAACCTCAAAAGTGATGTAATTATATTTAATCAAAAATAGTGAAATATATACCTCGAATTCCTGAGATAAAACTCTTTTAATTCTTGTGAGACACTTTTCATGTAATTCCATTAGGAATCAAGTTTACTCTGTAAGATCTCCTATCCTGTTATGAGAGCAAATATTTGATGGTTCCAAAATGACCAAAAAAAATGAAATATATTACATGAATCTATCATGAAAAATTACAGTATATTAATAACAATAGGCAGTACAAACTTACCCGAAAGGAAACAAGTGTCCGCTGTCCAGAAATTATTATTACTGCTCTCACCTCCTCCCTCTAATCACGTTTCTTGTGAGTAGATGCCACTTTACCTATCCATTCTCTATGAGATTTACATGAGGTGTTCAAAATGAACAGATGGAGTACTACCATGAGCTGTTTTTGAGCATGAGGCGAATTAGTAAGTAGCTAAAATTTGATTTTGGTTAACATAACTCTGGTCCAGCAAAGAATTGATACCACCTGTTGAGAATTAGTTATTGGAATTGGAACAGTAGGCATATAAATTCTACTGTTCTAACTTCGACCTGTAATTGAGAATCTTTTGCTTTGCAACGAGTGTGTTTACCTCGACCTCCGCTTACCGCGTCATGCCTAAAAGAAATAACTTCAAGTATGCTAATCCTATACCTTCCCAAAGAAGAGAGGAAAAAAACTTATCCAACTGGAGTAAGCTAAATTGCCAGATCATTACTGCAACTTGCAATCCACAATACGTCTGTTAACCCCAAAATGGGTAGCTAAGGCATCACATCCAACACTAATAGTCACCCTCTACTCTTCTCTCGCTTTCTTTTCTCTCAATGCTTTAGTTCATGCACACTAATATTCAGTGTTATATTCTAGTACTTAGTCTAAGATTTTTTTTTAATGGAAGTCATATTTTCTAGGGAAAATTCAAAATCAAAGCCACTTAGAAACTAAAATAGTTATGTACCACATTGTAATTTCATCAGAACTCAAGAAAGCAGACCATCATTCTGTTACAATGAAAGCCAACCTGATCAGCAACATCACTTCTACATATCCTACTGTACAACCCCTAAAGCAAGAATGGAATCATATCTACTATTAAAGTTTGCTCTTACTTACCATTAGCATGAATCGAACTCTAAGTACTTGACAAGTATATCATATCATCAGGGACATGCACTTACTTGAAGATCAGTAAACTACAACAACCTTTGGAAAGTGCACAACATGTTGATGGTCTAACCATTTTGGGAAAAACACAAGCAAATACACTCTTCCCACAGGATGTATTCTGCCTTTAAGAATTTAAAACTAGTTGAAGAAATTGATATTCTCAAATACCTAACTGTCATACAGAGCACCAAACGAACATTTACCTTCGCATGATTAACACAATAGTTTGCTACTATGGAATTGACATATAACCAAGTGTAGAAACAATAAAATTCGCGTCGAGAAAACAATAATCAAGAACGGAAATTATGAAGCAACATCAATTTTATTATTTCAAATGCGAGTGTTTACAATCTTATATTCTCTGAATTCGCCTTTCAAATATAAATTCAAGGGCTTTACGCTTGTTCTTGAATCTATGATGACTTGAACTTGAAAACTTTATCTTGACTTGACTTTATTTGAATCCGGGCTTCCCGAGCTTGTTCTTGAATTCGGTGTCTTGATCTTGATCGTTCTTGAACTTGATGCTGAATTCTTTAAACTTGTAGCTTTAAGAATTAAATGGCGTTTGTACCACAGAGTTTCTCTGCTTCTTGGTTTAAAATTTTCTGTCTCTTTTCTGAATTATGAGGACCCCTATTTAGAGGTTTAGAATAGAGGAATTGGCGAGTGGAATGGATCATTCAATCCACTTGATTAAAGTGACATGGCATTTGGGCCTTTATGGAGCGGCTGTCATCTTTGACACCATGTCATGATTCCTATGGTTTCTAATTTGACTTTGGCATGCCACATCATCGTCACACCGTGGCGCAAGATGGGCTCTAGAATGAGATGAGATTGGGTTAACAATTGGGTTCATCCAATGTAAGCCCAAACATTAATTTAAACTTTAATTAAATCCACATTTATTGGACTTAAATATTTAACTCAATTATCTCAATCCGCAATTGTATTTGGATACATATATTTTATGAATTCATATAATCCGAATCATTTTATAAATTTTAGTTTAATAAATTTAAATGATTACAAATGCCCCCTGCTTTCAAGTCTTGTCCGAGATACTTTTATCTTTAGAGACTAGGCTTGAAGCATTAACTGGTTTCTAAATTCACTTAGTTAAAAAAATGAATTTAATTGATACAAGTGTAATCCTACTCAATTTCATATTCATATAATGTTTTATTGCCCAAGCCAAAAAAGAAATTGTAATTGAACTAGGAATTGTAATCCTACTAATTTCATATTCATATTATGTTTTTTATTTCCCAAGCCAAAGAGAAATGGTCATTGAACTAGGAATTGTAATCCTACTCAATATTTATATTCATATTATGTTATTGGTCCAAACCAAAAAAAAAGAAATTGAAATTGAATCTAGGAGAAGGATCTATCACAACCACCTGAACATCATACAGAGATACATTGATCTCCAATAATCTTATCTTCAATTACAATGTGAGCCTACTGACGAAAAGGGCATACTCAAGGTAATTTTCCTTCTTTTTTTTATTTATTTTCGTCCTTTTTTACAGTATGACATTCTCAGTTCGTACAAAATCATATCTCATTGTAGAAAAATTGAAATCATGACCGTTTGATTTTTCAGAAACTAGACTTTTAGATCTCCAACATACCCCGAAAATTCAATTTCATACCTCAGATCTTTTTAGATGATTTTTTGAAGTTAGCTCTAGATTTTTGTCATGCTAAAAATTCGTCACTTTTTTTTACATCTGACTGTTTCGTCGTAATAAAATCAGACTCATTGGAAAAATCGATACATGAACCGTTTGGATGTTTCATAAACTAGACTTTTAGCTCGACATACCCAAAATTCAAAATTTAATACCTTCAAAATCTTTTTAGATGATTTTTTTTTTTAAGTTAGCTCCTAGATTCTTTCATGCTAAAAATTCGTCACTTTTTTTACAACTGACATTTTCGTCGTATAAAATTCATATCCTTGTAGAAAATCAAAATCATTAAAAACCGTTTGATTTCAGAAATAACTTTTTTATCTCTAATATATCAAAATTCCAAATTTAATACTTCAGAATCTTTCTAGATGATTTTTTGAAATTAGCTCTAGTACGTCTGGCCCTGCTAAAAAATTTCAAGATTTGGTTGACTTACAAAAATCTCGTGTCTTGACGTTGGAACAGCGAAATCACAATCCACTTGGTGATTCCTAATCTAGACATAAAGGTCTACAACACACGCCAGATTCAAGATTTAATACCTTTCGGTCCTCAAAAATCTTGACAGGTAACAATCTCTCCTTACGTGTATTTGTCCCTTTCTTTTTTTTTTTGTAGACCAACAAAGGATTAACCAACTTGATGTTTAATAGAATCCGTGTAATTCTCCCGCCTGCAATAACCTCAAGGTTTTACTAGGTCCCGAGTGCTTAAACCAACTTGAACTTTTACAGAATACCGTTAACGCTCCCCCGCTCCCCGCCTTGAAGATACTCAAGGTGTTAACCAGGTCCCGAATGCTTACCACATGAAGCTTTACTAAAATACCGTGTAACGCTCCCCGCCTTGAGATACCTCAAGGTTTTATAAGGTCCCGATGCTTACCAACTGAAGTTTTAATAGGATACCATGTACGCTCCCGCCTTGAAGATAACCTCAAGGTGGGTTACAAGGTCCCCGAATGCCTTAACCATGAGCTTTACTAAAATACAGTGTACACTCCGCCTTGAAGATTAAAAAACCTCAAGGTGTTACAAGGTTCCCGAATGCTTAACCATAGCTTAACTACAAATACCACCGTGTAACACTCCCGCCTTGAAAGAATAACCTCAATGTGTACAAGGTCCCGAATGCTAACCATGAGCTTTACTAAAATACCGTGTAACGCTCCCGCCCTTGAAGATAACCTCAAGGTGTACAAGGTCCCGAACGCTTGACCAACTTGAAGCTTTAATATCACCATGAACGCTCCCACCTTGAAGATAACCTTAAGGTGTTATACAAGGTCCGATTTTGAACCATGAAGCTTTACTAGATACCGTGTAACGCTCCTGCCTTAAGATAGCCTCAATGTGTTTACAAGGTCCCGAATGCTTACTCCATGAAGCTTTACTAAGATACGCGTGTAACGCTCCCGCCTTGAAAGATAACCTCAGTGTTACAAGGTCCGAATGCTTACCAACTTGAGAACATGATAACCCGTGAAAAAAACCAGTTTAAGGTGCAAGGGACAAATTTTCCACCTTAAGGCATGAACTTTAAAGATCCCTTTAAAGATAAAGCCGCGGAACTCTATCTTAGGTTCAAAGGCAAGTTGTCCACCTTAAGGCTAGAAATTTAAAGATTCGTTGAAGGATACGCTTGGCCAACGTGAAGCTTAATAGGATCCGTGTAAGCTCCCCCTGAAAATAATCCTAAGGTGTTACAAGGTTCCGAATGTTTCTACCAAACTTGGAAGCTTTAATAGGATACCGTATCACGCATCCGCCTTGAGATACCTCAAGGTGTTACAGGTTCCTGAATGCTTAACCAACTGAGACAGGATAAACCCGTGAAAAAACCAGTTAAGGTGCAAAGGACAAATATTGTCACCTTAATCTGGAATTTAAAGATCCTTTTAAAGATAATCCGTCCGTAACTCTATTCTTAAGGTGCAAAGGGACAATTTTTGTCTCACCTTAGGCATACAAATTTAAAGATTCGTTGAATGATACGCTCGCAAAAAAGTGATTAGGTGCAAAGGGACCAAATAATCGTCCACCCTTAAGCATGAAAAATTTAAGATCCTTTTAATATACAATCGTGAAAAGTCAAACTTAAGGTGCAAAGGGACAGTTTTGTCCACCTTAAAACTGAAATTTCATGATCTATTTGAGAGATAATCGCAACACTAAGCTAGTTAAGGTGCAAAGGGACAATCTTTGCGCACCTTTAGGCCATGAATTCAATTACAATACGCTTTGGAGACTTCTACTTATATACTTGAGTCTTACCTTCATACTTAGAGTATTCTTGAATACTTCCAACCTGTATACTTTAGAGAATTTGGATACTTCAAATAATAAACTCGAAGAATCCTAAAGACTTCCAATTTTCATACATGATCTAAATTTAAAGACTTCCACCGTACTAATAAGAGATTCATATTTTGTAAGGGTTTTCCCCTTCCATGACCCATCATACGTCTTCGTGCAAGTCTTAGTTTGATTGAGACAAAGATAAATAAATATATTATCGCTTTGACTTTTCAATGCATAGATCAAGTGGGAACATTTTGTTTTTGACACTCATGCAACTGAAACTTAGAATATGGTTCTAAGCGCCTACGTACCTCAATAAGAGGATCAGTCACAACGTGTTCTGGGGATTCGAGTTATTATCTTTTTTTTTGTGGTTGTGCCGTACACGTTTACCGTGGCGAGCCAGGAGTAACATGCAGTTTAGGCCTCGTACCTTAAGGATCATCATCTCCTTCAAGGAGGATCCTCTTTAGAAATTTGGCATTATAGGACCGATCCTCAGCCATCATCATCACAAGCTGGTAATCACCTTTGGAATATGCTTTTGTCGACCTATGGTCCATCCCACTTTGAGTAAATTTGCCCCCAGACTGTGCGAATTAAATGATTGGTCCTTCTTACCCGCGAGACCTTGATCTCCAACTGTGAAATCACCTTAAACGAAACCTTCTTATTAAAATCACGAGATAGACGAGCTGATAACACTCAAGTTTTATGAGTCTAACCTCTTTTCATCAGTGCTTCTAACTCCAGCAGACGCAATTGAGATTTCTCCCTCAGTGATAACCTTCTTGAATAGCAAGTTTAAGAGTATTTGGACGCTCGAGTGGCGGACTGCTTCCAACCCAAAAGCAAGTAATATGGTGTTGCTTGAGTTGAGTTGTGGCGATATGTTGTCCTTATTCGCACAAAGAAGCTTCTATCTACATTCTTCATGCCAATCCCGTTTGGATTTGGAGACAACTTTCCTGAGCAATGTTGCATAGAGTTTTTTGAATTCTTCACAGACCATTAGCGGCAGCATGGTACAGAGAAGATTTACGCCTGCTTCAGTCAAAAAGATCACAACTCTTGTTAATTAATTTTTGTCAAATGGGTTTGCCCATTGTCTTTTATTATATAGCAGGGATGCCAAAGTCTATAAATAATATTTACTCGAATAAATTTGCAACATTCTCTTTCTTCACTTTCACCTCTTTTAGAGCGACACTATTCAGCCCCATTTTAAAAGTATCAGTTGCAGCCAGATGTACAAGTGTCCACCAGAAACTTTGGTAATGGTCCTACAATGTCCATGTCCCCAAGCGTCAAATGGCCAAGATGCGATGGTTGGGTGCAATACTTCGGGTGGCTGTGATGAAATTCGCATGAAATTGACCCAAGCAATCACATTTTTCTACATATATAAGCACTCTGTCACATGGTTGGCCATAATACCCCATCCTCTTTATGGAAAAATGAAGTTTTGGGGTCCAGATTGATGTGATCCACATACTCTGAGTGTGCCTTCTTGCAGACTTGAATCGCTTTCTTCCTCTCCCAAAACAGTCGTAATTAACATCCCTCAAATGTCTTCTATATAAGTATCCTTGTAGTCAGGAAATCGATGTGCACGACGCCGTTGTCAGTTTTTCTCTTGATTTTCTGAAAGTATCCCCATACATAGTAGTCAATGATTGGGTTGTCTCCAATTTCTCGCAGTTTTCAACAATGGCGACGATATGATCAAGCTTATTTTCAATATATTCTTCCTCATTTGACGTGGCACATCCATTTTTGACAGACAGTTACTCTTTCGTTTTGATCGGGAAGGTTAGCGTTGAAGCTAGAGTAGCCAATGCATCACTTTCTTATTCTCTGTTCACGCACATGTGAAGGTTCATCCCCAATCCATCTTATCAACTTTTGATCATAATCATGATAAGGTCGCAATTCAGGCTTTGTTCTACCTCATAACTTTCTAAGAGGTTGATTAACACCAATTGAGAGTCACCAAAACCTGTAATGTAATTGTTTTCATGTCAACAACGGCCATTTCAAGTCCAAGTATCAGGGCATTGATATTCAGCTACATTATTGGAGCAACATTGTTTCAGAGTAAAGAGAATGGTAGAATCTCTTCTGTGAAGTGATGAACACCACACCAGCACAGCTCCCGCGCGATGTTGCAGCCCCGTCAAGTACATTTTCCAAAGGAGGTTGAAACTTCAATTACATCGCATCTTCATCCGGAAACTCATCATTAACTCTCAATCTTTGTATAGGAATGGTCGCTAAGATCGCTAGTGTCTGTCCCTTCAAACGGATTTTTGAGGGATGTACACAATCTCAAATTGTTGGAATTGGAGGTACCTATCTTGCTAGGTCGGTCCCTAAGAATGTTTTGAGAACATACAACTTGATGGGATTCTCTCTAGAAATAAGACGGACAACATGAGCTTGGAAAATAATGCTTTCATCTTTTGAATTGAGAATACCATGCCCAGCTCACTTTTCATTGGCGATAAATTAGCTATTTGGCGTCATCATCGTTCTACTTAGTACTAAGAGCGATTTTTCTTTGCCTTCACTATTTTCTTGACTAACAGGGCTCCTACAGACCTTTCTTGTGCTGTTCAATGTAGAGTAATCAGTGGTTTTCCAGGTCTAGGGGCTTTCCAAAACCGGAGGTTTCGCTAGATACTATTGATACTTTTTAAAGGTCTTCGCTACATGTTGGTCCATTTAAAAGGACAAAACCTTCTTCATGAGATTGAGTGAATGTTGACATCTCCCCGCAGATTTGATATGAACCTTCTTCAAGTAGAACTTCCTTGAAAGACTTTTTAACTCATGAATATTCTCGATTCAGGCATCTTTGATATTTGCACATCGACTTTGGCTTGATCAATTTCAATTCTCGATGCTCACAATAAAGCCAAGGAACTTGCGGAAGTACCTCTCCGAAGCACATTTCAATGGTTCATCCTTAGGTATATTGTTCGGTACTCAAACACCATCCTTAAATCTTTCAAATGATCGCCCCTCTTCCTCGACTTCCTACCATCCTCAACATACATTCACATTTTTAGGGAGCAGTCGTCAAGATATTTTTGGCATAGCCCTTTGATAATGTGGCGTCCAGCTTCTTAAAACAAATGACTCAATTTGTAGGCAATAAATACCTTTTGGCGTGGCGAAATGCAGTGATTCTTCATCTTTGGTGACATGCGGATTTGATTATAATCGCAGAAGAACCATCCATGAACGACATGCCCTCATACCCAGTTGTGGCAATCAAATCTTCAACTCTGAATGGAAAGGAAACTCATCTTTAGGGCAGGCATTATTGAGATCTCTAAAGTCCACGAACTCGAATTTGACCATTCTTCTTCCTCACAGGACCTGAAATCCATGTAGGATATTTGACCTCACGAATAAAGCCTGCCTAAATGAGTTTGTTAACTTCATTTTCTATCAACGACAATCAAGTCTGGTTCTAAAAACGTCTTGAGCTTGTTTAACTGGACGAAGAGAACATTTTTGACTGCAATTTGCATGGACCGTACTTTTAGGGATTCAAGCCAGGCATTTCTTGTTGTAACTCCAAGCGAATACATCTATATACTCTTTGAGGATATCATCTAAGCGACTTCTTCATCAATTTCTAGAACGCACTCAGTAAGTTGCTTCGGACTTCAACAGTGCCAGGTAAACTTCCTTCAAGGATCTATTGTGATCTTTACTCCTTCTTCACGTTCTGGAGGATGCCTTAGCATTCTCCTCTTTCCACAGATCATTGTCATCGACTGATTATGACAAAACTGAGGACAATATCTTCTACCTCTTCACAATCTTCTTCTGAGCAAAGAATCGTAACTCATTTTGGATACGTAACATGATTTGATGAACCTACACTGTCTTCTCTTCCTCGCGCTCTTTTTGTAAACCATAATATGAACCTTTGCATTGAGTTCCTCTTGACAGGAACTATAAGTTCCAATCGCTCGCCTTCATCTCGAAGAAATAACTTTGAAATCTTTTTCGAATCAAATGTGAAGAGGGGCGTTGGAAACCTTTTAAATAACTTCTCAGGGGTCTTGTTATCTTTTTAGAGGACCTAACCTCTCAAACACAGGAAATTTCTTAGGGTCGCTTCGGCCAAGTCGTTTGATCAAAGGGACAGAAGGCCTTTTATTGGGAGCCGTGACGTAATCTTCAAAAAGTTATATGATTATTACATGGCTCCCTTCTTATGAAAATGCGAATTGGCGGCGGTTGGCTATAACCTAAGGCCTTCACCGCTTTCCTAGTTGTATCTTCTGATGGGATTTCCTAGTGCTGATGGATCGCTAGGGTTGTAGCTTCCTTCACAAATAACTTGTAGGCATTGGATCAAAACCCTTCTCTGTCGCGCTTTGTAGGGAGAGCCATATATAGCACTTGATATTGAGCGACTAACTTTCTGGACAACTCAGAATTACAAGTTATGCATCATCCGTATGATTAGGAAGAGTTAATCCCTCTAATGTATTTCTTCAAGGTTAAATGTTGATCTTGTTCTTTCTTCGCCTCCGTTTGGAACATAGCAAAAATAGAAGTCTGCTTCTTTTTTGAAGACATTGAGCTTCCCTTCAATTAAGGATGGGACAAGAGTCTTTCGTGTTCAATTTTCACTTTTGATAGCTGCCATCATTCTTTTGCTAACGATATTATCAATATCTTGATGATTTGACATCATGGATTTGACCCCTTTAAAACATAACTTCTCATATAAAATTTCGATCCGCAAAGTGTGCTACACTCGGTGAAAGGATTATCATCTGCAACTATCTTTCTTTCAATTCCACCTGCAGATATTTCAAAACATGGATAGTAAGAAGATGAGACAGTTTCCTCTCATGAACCCTAGCGCCTACCAAGTAATATATTGACGTGCTTTGAGTCAACCACATGCATCGGAGCATGTGTGCAGCTGATCTCAAATATCCATGTGGATCTCTAATTTAAGAGAGCTATGGACAGATGCCCGCCTTGATTAATCCTTGTATCCCCATGACGACTTCACTAGTTACCAGTCGTGAGCCAAGTTCCTTCAATGTGTGGATAGGCAACAATGTTTGACTCCAGTATCATTCATCTATAAGATTCTATGTATTTTCTCTATAAGCACATGGCCCACCATAACAAGGGCGATTGTGTAGTGCTTCACCAAATAGAAAATCGGTGATATGTAAATGTGATTTTAGATCACAGGCATGTCTTCTTGCGAAAGAAAGTTACAATAGATTTTTACAGAAGATGAAAGGACATCATTTCTGAATTCCTTGTTTCTTTTTTTCTGCCCAGGAGACACTTTTGGTAATGATTTCACCGTTGTGCTTCTTTCTACAGTAGAGGCTCTTCAGTGTGTGTTCTTTATCCACATTGAAACATGATTGCCTCGACATTGCCTTGAGTATACTTTGTGTGAACGAGCTGGCAAGAATTCCTCAGAGTCACAAGAAGTCGGAGGTTTTTGTAGTGATTTTGGGCACTTCACCTTGCCTTTGGGGGCGCTTGATTGAATTTTTTTTTTTGTTATCCTGATTTGTCACCATATTTCCTCTAACCGGTTGCTCACGGTAATATTTTCGGACGCTTGACCTTGTTGCGTCTTCTTCGCCTAGTTACAAGAATCCAAACCCTCATCACCATCTATGTCAGTCCTGTCTACTGGATTTTTTCATGCTTTCAGAGATATACATTGGGATTGGATACCAACAGAACCCAAACGTGATAGAGATCTGGTTAGAACTGCCTTCTCATCATCAAGGATAATTTTTATTCGTGTACCAATCGTATCACGCTATCCTAAAGACAAAACATTTTTCAGAGGATGACTCACAAGTCGGTGATTACTTGACAATATTGGGTCATCGGGTTTTTTTTCAGCTTATCGGGTCGCTTCATCTATGGCCAAGTCAATGAGCTTTACTCAATAATCATCCAAAATTGTCAGAAACGTTCAGAATCAAGAAGGGATACTTTTTTTCCTTGGCATCTCCCTAGGTCGATCTTTGATTTGAACGTGATGGAAAGGCGTTCTCACATTTTGGCTTACGCTCTCATTTAGTGGTGAAACTTTGCGGGGGACACATTACACTCATGGTTCTTTGTGTCATTTTGGGCAGAAGAAACTGCTCCACCTCTTCGGGTTCCTGTTTGTCACATTCCTTTGCGAGGTCATGGAAAATATCATAATCTTTTCCGGCGATGTCAGCTCAAACTCCATATCATGAGCTGCGAGTAGCTAAATCTCGAAAGATTTTGGTTTTATTCCTATTTGCCAAGATGTTAAAGAAGCTCCCAGTGCATTTCCTTGAATACACATTTCGATTTGCAGAATCTTCACAAGCCGTGGTCCTTGCAATTTAGGCTCGAGTTCCTCATCGATTTATGAAATCATGACCGGTTCATCCTTCTTGGCGAGATCGTGAGTGCTACCATTCGCTAACTGTGCGCCGGGTGCTATAGAAGCTATGAGAAAAGAAATTCATTGTTCTAGTTGCTTCCCAACTATCAAAGAGTTAGGTCTAGATCCGGTACCAATCCAAAGGCATTCCTTAGGAGAGCGGACAAAACTGTTGACAAGATCGTCTCCATAGTTATCCAGAATTATACATGTCCCACGAAGGGCGCAACATGTTGTTAAGAGTTCCTTTTCCCTCAATTGGTGAAAGGTGGGAGGTTGATATAAACCAAGCAGGCTTTTTTTTTAAGTATTCAATCCTAGCAGGTATGGCTAGCATTTACATTGAGGAAGACTTGGTGGAGACTTCATACTTATCTTGATAGTTCCTTCAATAAACTCCTTCAAGCGACCGAGTGGGATCATTCTTCAGCAGAACTGGCATATCTTTACAAACGGGGCATTTATTAGAGGATCTTCGATTCTTGACTTCAAGCCCTTCCAGGTGCATGGGCTCGCATCTCCAATCTAAAAGTTCTTCATTCCTGTCCATCAACTTGTTCCAATTCGAGAGGATTCTTGGTGTTGTACAGGCTTCGTTAATCCTTCAACAACTTCGTTTAGTTTGCGAGGGTAGTTGTTCCTCAGGAGAGGACGCAGTAGTCACCATCGTTTGCATGATAATCGAGATGCAGGACGAGTAACATTGGATTGTCGCGTAAGGTTAATTTTCAATAGGACTCACAGACGCGATATACGTGGAAGCTTGATTCACAAGTTGAATCACATTCTCCCCTTGTGGTAGGAGTCTTTGAAACCAGATTGCTTCAAGTGAGAGCCAAGGTCTTCTTGATCTTTTCAGCAACACTTCTTTCTCCCCCCCCCCCCATTTAGAGAATGTGGAGGAAGGAAATTGCTCCTTTGGAGTGAAGACCCAAAAACAGGAGTTGATGCAGACGACACTGGAAGCGTTTGTTTCCCTAGTGTAGCAGCCTGCTCTCGTAACAACTCCAAAACTCCAAAGGTAACTCCAAGGACGGCATGTCTTCACTCTAGTAGAGAACTTGGAGCTAGGCGGACCTTAGGGAGGTTGAGCGAGAGTTGTTGTTCAGGGGAAGCATCTTGATATTCTTTACGTTGAAAAAGTTGAGATGAGAGGTAGAGATTGTCCCACAGGCGTTTGCCAGAATTTGTAACAATATAAAATTCGCCGTCGAGAAAAACAATAATCAAGAACGGAAAATTCTAGCAACAATTCGATTTATTATTCAAATGCAGTTGTTACAATCTCATATAATTCCTCTGAATTCGACTTTTCAATAAAAATCAAGGGCTTTAAAGCGTGTTCCTTGAATCTATGATGGAACTTGAACTTGAACTTATCTTGATCCTTGACTTTTATTTGAATCCAAGGGCCCGTTCGTCGGCTTTGTCTTGAATCGGGTGGTCTTGATATTGATCGTTCTTGATACTTGATGCTTGAATTCTTAAAACTTGTAGCTTTTGTAGAGAATTAAATGGCGTTTTACCACAGAGTTTCTCTAGCATCTGTTAGAATTTTCTGTCTCTTTTCTGAATATGAGGACCCCTATTTATAGTTTAGAATAGAGAGTTGCGATTGGAATAGGATTCCATCATCCACATCAGATTAAAGTGAATGGAATTTGGAGGGTATGGAGCGGGCTTGTCATCTTGCCACATGTCATGATTCTATTGGTTTCTTATTGACTTGGCAAGTGCCCACATCATCTGCAAACGTGGCGCCAAGATGGGCTCAGAATGAGATGAGATTGGGTTTAAACAACATTGGGTCAATCCAATGAGCCCCAAATCATAATTTAAACTTTAATTAAATCCATCATTTTATGCGTACTTAAATATTGAAACTCAATTATATCCAATCCTCAAATATTTATTTGGGGAATTATTTATGAATTCAATATATCCGAATCATTTTTTAAATTTAGATTTAATAAAATTTTAAATGATTACACAAGTATTACATCATCATAAAGCATTAGTTTAGGATGATTCAATAAAGCAGAAATTTGCATCAAATAGTCTATAAACCAACTTATAAGCTATAATAGCCACATTTTAACAATATATGTACCTGACAAAAAACAGAAAAAGAGCATTTTTACCCACACATAAGAAAATAAATAGATCATTCAACAAGATGAAATATAAATGCAAAAATTTGGATAGATAATAGGTACTTTATTGTCACCATACACGATGAAAAATCAGAAAAAAAGGTGATGAAGAGTATTATAGATGAACCAGAGGATGAATAATCATAAAATTTTAGACATTATAGAAACATATTTTATCTTTGATGAACAACAACATATAAAACACGCTTTCCACATAAGCAACAAGTGGAAGAAACGGATTTGCAATAGAGGAAGATGAGCTCGAACGGAATTTCTTCCCAGAGAGAAGCACACAACGACCAACAAAGAGGAAGATGAGCTCGATCGATTCTTTTCCCACAGAAGGCCTGCTCTGTATGTGTAGCAATGAGCAGCAAAGAGGAAGAAAGTGAGTGAGTTAATTTGTGCCTTAGGAATATTCTGTGTAGCAATGAGCAGCATAGAGGAAGAGAGGGAGTGAGTTAATTTGTGTGAAAGCGTTTTGTGCCCTAGGAAATTTTTATTAAAAGATAGCGACAACTTTTTGCAAAAAAATTTAAATCCGTCACTACAGATCACTCAATAACATTACCACAAATAATGCGGCGCTGATTCCGTCACTAACACTTATATGTAGCGACGAAAAGAAGTTTATCGCAAATTTCCTAGGCAATTATCTAATTTATTATGAAAAATTGAGGCGCCAAATTTTAGTGCCTAAATTTAGGTTCTACTATATTATTCGATAATTTAGCGTTCAATTTATATTTTCATAGCTAATCCGTTGTTATTCAGCGATGAAATATTTTTTGTCACTATAATCCGTTGCTAAATGCAATTTTTTTAGTGGAAATTTCAAAGACACACTTATCATGTACCTACTAAGATCCTATTACCTAACTAGATTTATGATAATGTTTTACCCCTTGTGAGCTATCGTGACACTATCTTGTGGAGGCCAACGTGTGTTGAATTTGATTCAAACTAGTTCACGTTAGACGAAAAAAGGGCTAAGATTAGAAAATTATTTATAAGTAGCTTAAGGGCTTAAGTAGATCTTAGTTATAGTATAAATTTTGAGGTGATAGGAGTACTATAGCCATTCCCTCTTTTAAAGTTTGAATATATTAAAGTCGATTGATAAATGTAGTATATTTTGATCATTGCTAAAAGATTAGAAAATTTTGAAATATTATATTGATCGAGCAAATTAATTTATTTACAATTTTTTAAGGGAACGATGGACCAATTTCTGAGAGTCACAAAAATAAAACCAAGATTATTTCATTTAATTTCTTCCTTATCTAACTTCAAATTAAAATAAAAGAAGATCAAAAAACCAAAACAAAACAGTACTTCTGCTCTTTTCAGACTTATCACCCTCATCGTCTAAAAACTATAGCTCCGACCATACTTAGTTGTTTGATGGAAAATCAACCGATAGCGTTACAGTACGATTCAGTTTTTATATCGGTATCGATGTTTTCGAAAATAATTTGTTCGTCATTGGTATTTTCTCATGGGGAAATTTTACTGATGCTCTAATCCTCAAACCAAGCTCATAGGCAGATCTTACTATATCTAGATTTTTGTTTCTTTTTCATCCGGTTATAATTAATGTTAACAAAAAAATGCAACTATCTGTCTGTCAAAACGGGTCGGATCATAATTAACCGTCTGTAAAAGGTGTATACTTGACTCGAAAATTGATATCATATGACAGACAGCTTTAGCTCTCAGTGTCATTTTAGGTTTTCCTAATAATAAACACGACACTAATACAAGCAATGATATAGTATATGTTCCTTGCCGTCACGGCATTGGATCATACTGCTTTGTTGTTTAAGTTTACTTCTTCTTACCTTTAATCTATTATATATTTTATCGTGTCATATTGCTACATTCAATTACTAAGTGCTTTGTTTTCCCTCAACTATATTATCTAGAAATCGTACTTTCGAAGCATTCCTTTTTAGTGTGTTTCATTTTTATAGAATAACAAAGGTGTTTGTGAATTTTCTTGATTCAAATTATTAGACTAATAAACAAAAAATGTAATGAGCGTGAAGGCACATTAATACGACTTAGCTAGTAATATTAGATGGATTTCTTAGCAGTGTTGGTACCGTGAATAATAACTCGAAAGTGAGCAATAGGAAAAGAAGATGCCGCAACTAAGTAGGGTGAAAACAAAACAAGAACAAGCCTAGAGTTCGAGAGTTTGGACGTCAAGTGAAGCAGTCAAAGGATGATTCTTGCCCTCTCCCGAGAGATGATCCGTAAACAAAAGCTGGAAGTATAGCACTAAGAATAACGAGATCTGTAAATGCAAGGCAAATTTATTATGTGTTCTATATGAATTCACATTACACAAAATATTTCTTTAGAACACCTCATTCAGCCATTTATTAGAGAAGCTAGCCCGTCATTGTGGAGAAGAACTTTTACCTGGCGATGTCCATAAAGGTTCGACCTGGTGCGTGCACCATTGGTTAAATGCGTGGCAGCTATATACACTACTTTTATCTAGCAAATGCCCACGCGTCCTTAGCTTGTATTCCATATGTATGACGAATCATCTACCTAACTACTGTTATTGTGATGCTCTTGTCTTTTTTTCTTTCATTGATTTCTATTTTATATTTCTCTTTCATCGTATGCTTCATATCACTCTAATAGTTTGACCATGTAATTTTTCTTTGTCCTTTATGGAGTTTCAAGATCTATTCTTTATAAAAAGCAAGTTGGAATACATATTTTTGAAAATTTTAAGCCCATAAATACTTTCCAAAGGCAAATAAAAACCTAAGATAGTAGGTCCAAAAATTTTACTTAGCCTACGAAACTGAAAATAGTCAAATGAAGCTACCACTATAGCCTCTCAAATGTGCAATCAGGAGATAGCTACGTCCGCCTCATATTACTTCATGAGAAGCTACTTCACACCATTCTCTGAAATAGCGTCTTTACCTATGCAGGAACGTCGAAGATACCTCATGCAGCCAGTTCCAGTGTCGTATCTGCGGAAGATACTTCCATGTTCCAGTTGTATGTCCTTGTACAGCAGGCCAGAGGGTAAAACATAAGCAGAGCAAGAACATCTTCTGAGAGGAAAGCTCCGGCTTCCAACCTCACAATAGTCCGTGTGCCCGGCGTTGGAATGTGCGACTCACCGTTATATATGATGGGACAGGTACCTCATTCACATAAAGTCAGACAATAAAAGAAACAAATGCAGAAACGTTAAAGATCTGACAAGCAACTTTACGTGAGCAAACCTCCGTTGCCAGGAGGAAAACCACGATCCTATTCTCATCAGGACTTTTCAAATAATTTTACTAATCTTACAAGCAAAAGTAAAGTCGGTTACAACAGAGATCTCTAGATGGTTTAGAGCTGATACAACACTACTCTCTATACTATTCTACCGCGAATTAATTGACTAGAGTAGAACCTAAAGTACCCATAACCTAGTCTTACGATATCATTCACCCAAGTTTGCAAACGCTTTCCTTAACAATCGAAAGATACCTACAATGTAAGAACAATACAAACAACAAAGACAAGCAAATACAGAACACAATAAATGCCACTTCGATCGCGTTCCTTTGCTTGGTCCTTGCAGCCTGAAATTTCTCTATGAAGTGAATGAATGTAGATTTTTAAATAATAATTAAAACGTCAACTGTTACTGTATATATTACGTACTTAGATTTCGGTGAGGAGATTCTGTCCATACTTGACAACCACCACTAGCAGCCTAAGTGATGAACAACATGTTTCAAACCTCACGAGTTCCAAGGACCACATCCTAAACCTTGCAAAATCAATATAGCGACTTGCCTTACTATAGTGGATCCACTAGTTAATTACCTGATCATCTAAAAGTGTGAATCAAGGATACCCTATGATGGCTACAATGTTTTCATGGAAACTGACTTTATATTTGTGAACTCTCATTCCCACATTGGTGTTCGATACTACTCCAAAAAATTTATTATAGCTCATACTTTTAAGCTAGGGTAAGTGTTTCTTCTTGCTATTTTCAAGCTTAAGTTTTGCTAGAATTTCAACTCGCATACTCGTACATTCAATGTACTGATGTCAATTGATCTGCATCGTCTTGTTATGCAGACGCAGATTACCCGAATCAACATCCAACGCCCCGTTGACGCAGTTTGAGCGCTGAGAGTCAGTTATGAGACACTTTGCATTCTGGAGGACTCTTTTATTGCTTTCAATGTCTTCACTTATAGAATGTTGTGGGGGGTTTTCCCAACATTCATTTTAATATTATAGAGACTTCACAGACAGATAGTTAGTCAGATAGTCAGTTTTAGGTCTCTTATCTCGCATTTCATATATTTTATTTTGAGACTTAAGTGTCATTTTGGCCAAGACATTTATTTAAAGTTATCTGTGTGAAAATGATTCTTGTTTATTATTGAGTTAAGTTTTCCGCTGATTTAAGTAAGTCAAGTCAAGAGTTCGCTTAAGACCAACAATGGTCATTGGGTGCAAGCCACGTCCAGGATGTAGATTTGGGGCGTGACAGTATATACTAAGCAACACATAATTATTATATTATCAGAATCTTTTTTTCAAGTACTCAAGGTTAAGGAATATACCCTCTTACGATAAAACAATTTACTTTATCATAATAGTGGTGCCTCATATTGTGCTAAATTTTGAACTCACTCAACGACAGTAAATAACACGAATTTTTTAGAAATGCAAGAAGAAAAAGAGTAGAAGATTAAAAAAAATGTGGTTGAAAAATGAGTAAAACCCCTCTATTTTATAGTAAACAAAGGGTAGTATGAACAAATGTTTTTTTTTGTGTCTTATCTAAAAAGTCATGACCTTTTCAAGAAATCACAACCCTTTGGTAAAATAACTTATTGCAAAAGTCAAAACTATTTTGAAAAATCACAACTCTTTGGAAAAGTCACAACTTATAAAAAAATCACAATCCTTTAAAAAAAGTCACAACTTATCAGAAAAGTCACAACTCATAGAAAAAGTCATAACCTGATTTAGTGATACTATAGTCATTTAATATTTAAGTTAGTAGTTTATGCTTTTAAGGTAGTATAGAAGATATAGATATAGATTATTGATACAGAGATTTAAAGTTTGAATTCAAGATGTTCCCACCCCCCAAGACGACGGAGTATTATTTGCTCTTTAACTATAAGATGAAAATAGTTACATTGACAACAATTTGACGAGGCCAGATAATAAGTTACGCTATCACAAAAACTTATCATTCGTTCCGTTGTTTGACCTTAACATGCTTTGCAAGGTTTTTTTTTAAAGAGAGAAACACAAAACTTGTAAAAAAATGATTAGTACGTGAGATCCAATCACTAGACCAGAGGATAGAAGGCCATGGTCTCATTTCATGCACCTATTATCTCTTTTTACCCAGGGGTGCCTTCAAAAATTCAAATAATACTAAAGATTTTTAAGTTTTATCCAAATACTATATCGAGTTTAGTCTACGGACTATGTATTCATGTGATCTTTGACATGTAAATTGTCACTTCAGAGATTAGTTATGGGGAAATATTCTGTGTTATTTATATAAATATTAATAATGGAGGATTAATTTATTCATGTATTAGTTATTCATTTTTTATATACCATAAAATAATACATAAATTTTCTCATAACTTGTATGAGTATTAGCTATGCAGAATTTTAGATTACAAATCCAACATCGTATTAATTTTATACATGAATACTTCTAATCATCAAATAATATTTTTTATGCAAAATTTAATGCACACATAAGTCGTTTCCAAACAACCTTATAGTGTGCATGAAGAACACAACTTGACGGGTATCTTTGCATGAGCAAGATCAGACTTTAAAAATGAGAATTTGATAGTGTTGTTATTTCTTGAATGTTTATGGTGTTTATCTTTTACGTTTTTGTTATATTTAGATGAGAGTTTCATATTAATTATTTTAGGGATGCATTTTTTTCACTCCATTAATAAATACATTTTTTAGATTTTATTGAGATCAAAATATGAAACAAGAAATTTCAATTGTACATGGATGTGCATGTGCAAAACCAGACTTCAAAAAATAGGAAGCCTAATGCACCAAGTATTCCACGTTCCACGTTCCAAGTTCCAAGTGGAAGTTACATAAGAAACCTAACATGATGCAACGATAGTTCATTCCTCAGCTTGAACCCGTTAAATATAGGTCCTACTAGAAAAAATTATCAATGGTTCAAGATTTTCCTTAAAAACAGACGGTACAAAAAAACTTCATACAAAAAGTTGAAACATTTATGTTACTACAACTGAAACTTGTCTTCTTCAACTACACAAAGCAACAACACTAAACATGACAAGATGGAATACAATATCGACGCAAGTCTCATCGTATACCTTAACATTTCCAGCGAGCTTAGAGTCGTAAATAAAAATGTATCCATTAGAGGACCAATTATTAATTTCTCACTATCCAAGCTGAAATCGCATTTTATAGGGAATCAGAGATTGTAAGGGTCCTGACCAAATGACTCTACATAGGCATGGGCATGACAAAGGATTGGCATGAATGACTTTGTCAAAGGCCAAAATGCGGGTGAAATCAAAGATGCGTTGTGTGAGAAAAGTGTTGGCATGGCTTAATGGTGTCAAACAATGCTGGAAATGCAGTGTCAAGACATGAAATGGATGTTGGCAAAGCAATAGGTCATGACAAGGCTTGGACGCTCACCAGCATTGGTTGTGGACAAGTTGGCATGCGAAAATCACATGGTCTGGTCAAATGCCGAAAAATTGAGCTGAAATAAATTGAAGCATTGTCAATTATGAATGAAGCGCAACAAGAAAACAAGAAATGACATGAGTTGATTAAAAGTTAACAAGGCCAAAGCAAGGCAGCAGTAGGCAGCGTAAGGGCGTCAGTGGTGCGCAGGCATGGAAAATATGCGGATCGATACGGGTGGGATTTGATGAAGCATTGACTATACAATGTTTAGTCATTGTATTAGAGTCAAATAAATTGAAGAAAAATGCAGCAAAGAAACGAAATCTAGACAGCAAGATCACATGAAGCATTGATGATACCTTTTGTAAACGAAACCAAGCAAAAAAAAACAACACCCCCTGTGGACCAGATTGTTATACTCTTCTATTCACAATGAATTCAAATTTTGAATAGTTTCTTATCAGTTGGGATGCAAACTGAGATTAATATGTAGTAGGAGAAGCATTGACAAGGATGTTGACACGTGTCAAACACCGAGAGAATGTAAAACACAAGGCCTGCCACATGGTCTAGAAATGGACAGCCTTTGGGTTGGAAGAAAGTAGGCTAAGGATCAACTTAAAATAACATACTAAAGTAAAAGAGGGAAGAGTGGGTCTGAGAAATTTCACAAGGGACACTTAAAAAACGTGAGGGTTTTAAGAAGTGTCTAAGGCAACAATCGATTTGTGATTGTACCTTAAGTCGAAGTCGAAGTCGAGGTTGTACAAAATTGTTGTTCAACAAAGTGAGTCCTTTGTATTATTTTGATGGTAAATATAATGTTGGGTTAGCCCATATGTTTATGTGTTGATTTCCTATTAAAGTCTGAAAAATAATGTAAGGCTTCAGAGAAGAAAAACGTCATTTGAACGTTAGGCAGAATAGGCTGTGAAAGGGGCTGAGTTGAGTGGGACTTGAATGCCATTAGGGTTGTTTACTTCCTGCACGAATTTAAGGTGGAGTAGTCTGTCTGCCTAACAATTTGGTATCAGAGCTTGCTTAGATTATTCGGTGGCTGGAGGAACACTAAACTGCGGAAGAGGGTCACACGGTTGGAGGCGCTTATTGGTGGGACAACGATTGGAGAGAACTGGAGAGCTGTCAGCTCAAAATTTCAAAGGATGAGTTGCAGAATTTAACCTGAATGAAAAGGTAATGAAACAAAAAAGTTTTTGTTGGTTGGAGGCAGAAATATGTCATCTATGACAAAACAACCCAATAAGAAATGGAAGTTTTTCGCAGGGAGAAAGAAGATTTGCATCGTGAAGTTCTTCTTCTATGTTGGACGTTGGAAGGAACTATTGGCCCCATAAGGATGAAAGTTCAAGAACCTAAGGCTTACAATGGTGTGAGGAGTGCCAAGGAATTGGAGAATTTTCTCTGGGACATCGAAAATTACTTCAAGGCAGCAAAGGTTCAAGATGTTGAAAAGGTGTCAGTCATAACAATGTATTTAAGTGATGATGCCAAGGTTTGTTGGAGAAAAAGGGTTGCTGAAGTAGAAGGTTCGAATTTGCCACAGATTGATACGTGGGAAATTTTACAGAAAGAATTGAAAACTCAATTCCTTCCAAGCAATTCTTCTTGGTTGGAAAGGGATGGGCTGCGACGTTTGAAACAAGGCAACACAATGAGGGCTTATATCAAGGAATTTTTGTTCTTGATGTTGAACATAGGCAACATGGTCTAAGAAGACAAGTTGCATTATTTCATAAGCGGGTTGAAAGGATGGGTACAAAGAGAGTTAAGGAGACAGAATGTCCAAACTCTTAACTCTGCCATAGTGGCAGCATACAAGTTGGCTGACTTCGATGAGGGTGACGACCTAAGGAATTCTTCACACTTCAAACAGAAAGACAAGTGGAAGGTGTGGACGAAAAATGGGAAGGGCCAAGCTACCAAAAACGAAGATGAATGTGGGAAAACTAGACAAGGGGAGTCTTCTTTTCCAAAATAGAAGGGAAAGTTTTGGGGGATGTTTTAAATGTGGTGGTCCTAATTTGAAAAGCGAATGTCCAGTTCAAGTGAACGTGAATGCCATACTTGCTTCCGCATTGGAAAAGGAAAAGAACAATGAGGCAGAAACGTCAAAAGTGAATTCTTTGGCGTTGGTTGAAGATGAAGATGATGGACAAGATATGATCCTTGTATGGAACCCAAATAGGTGTTAGGTAGTGGAGCCTGATTAATATATATTCTTTATTTTAGGCTTTCCTATTTATTCTCTATTTATTCTCTGTAACAAAAATAAGAACTCTGATTATTATATAAATATACCCACCGCCGTGGACAGTTTACTTACGGGGTGTTATCACGAAATATTGGTTTTCTCTTCTCTCTCTAGATCTCTCATCTCTTCTCTTTGAAACTATCTGTGTTCTCATTCATCTATTTGTGTACGTAAATTCGATCCTAACAACTGTATCAGAGGAAGGGAGATTCAACCGATAAACCTGAAGATGGATAGTTTGAAGGCTGGAATTCGAAAGTTTGATGGATCGATTTCATTTCTGGAAGATGCAGATACGGAAGTATTAGTCTGTACCAGAAAGATCTTCACGAACCGCTGACCAAGGTGAAGCCGCAAGCCATGACGGTAGGAGAGCGTGGAAAACTCAAGGATGCCTAGGCTCTGAGGGTTGAAGCGGTTGAATTGTCAAAGAAACGTAGGCTTCAACATCGTGAAGGAGAAGAGTACGTTTCCGGCTCTGTTGGAAGGACTGTCAAAAAATGTATGAAAAAAACAATCGCGATATGAACAAGGATATTTGAGCGTAAATTGTTCAATGTTACAGATGTCTTGGAGAATGGACACCGTTTCTATATCATCTAACGAGGTTCAATATGATTGTGAGTTAACTCAATTCTATGGTATGAATTTGAAGATGAAATTAAGGCGTTGATTTTGATGTCAATCTCTGGCGAGTCTTGGGAATGTGTTTTTGCGATTAAGCAGTTCCCGTGGATCTGAGAAATGAATTTGATTAAAGCGTGATTGTTGTCTTAGCAAAAGGCTTCGCCAAAAGAGAAGTGGGAGATTCAGCGGCGCAGTGCTGTCAGCGTTGATCGAAGGGGGAGAAGTAGACGCAAGGCAAAAATCAACACGGTGATCCACAAAATCAAAAGAAAGCGAGGAAATCCCGAAACAGATCAACGTGGATTGTGGAATGTGGAGAAAAGAGGCACTTTCGACGAATGTACAAAGCAAAGAAGAAAGAGAATCAGAATTTGGAGAGGACAATGATTTGTTACATTCAGCAGAGCATGGGGATGCTAAGCCTTAGTGTGAAAACCCGGTTAACTCTTGGATTTTGGATCTGGTGCATCTTTCCATTCGTCTCCAACAAGGAGTGTTCCAAAATTTCAAATCCTGGAAATTTGGAAAAGTAATCTTGCTGACCAGAAAGACTTACAGATATGAAGGAAAGGGGGATGTTCAAAAAGACCACACTCGGGGCAACCAGTGGACAGTGGAGGATATCAGATAATCCTGGATCAAGAAAAATCTGATCTCTGTGGTCAGTTGGATAGAACGGGACTATGAAGCAGAGTTTGGGAAAGGTTTCGTGGAAGATCGTTAAAGGTGCTATGTAGTAGCTCGTGCACCAAATCTGGAACCTTGTAACACCAACTGACAGGGGTGTATAAACATGGCCGTAGTGCTGAAGGGGGGCTTCCGGTTCATGTCTAGGCACAACATACTTGGTAGTTGAGATACAAAGGAATGAAGATGCTGGTTGCAAAGGAGCATTAGAGGTTCTGATAGTCGTTGATAGGGGTCTTTGCGAGATCTATGTTATGGGCAAACAGAAGAGATAAGCATTCATTAAAGACTTCCTAGAGAGACAAATAAAAGTGCGGTGGAAGATGGTCCAACAGTAGGTTGGGGACCACTCCAGTATCATCACTTGGAGGATCCAGATTCTGTAGTGTTACCGCCCATTGATGATTTCATCAGAAAGGTAGTGGGTTTACTTCTTTAATGCATATAAGTCAGAGTGTTTGGCAAACTGTTTCAAGAAGTTGGAAAGCTGAAAGTTGAGAATCAGACAGTGTGAAAGTTTCAAATGCCTAAGGTGCTGACAAGGAGTGAGAAGTATGAAAATCAGAGTTCAAGGATACTGTGCACCATGAGCGGGATGAATCCGATGGATGAGACTAGTTCTGGTAAGTCAAGGAGATGAATTGTGAGAGGCATGAACAGAATTGAATGAGACGGCTAAGGAGGATGAGGATACATTGCGGGGTGCCCAAAAACCTTTAGGCAGGATGCGTGTGAGCACAGCTGCAGACTAAAGGCAAGCCACAAGGCCATGAGTACAAGAAGTTTGACTCTTCATGTACCAAGAGTGGATTCATGTAAAGGTGAAAAGGAATCTTGTAGTTAACTTCAAGAAATATAGTGTTCATAGTCTTCAACTCTTGTGTGTGGACTGAATTATGTTGATGCAGGAATTAAGTATGAGGGAGATTATCAATCGAAGACAAGGTTTTCTGTCAACGTTTGCGATGAAAGATTTGGGTCCAGAAGCATGATTTTGAGGATGTAAGAGTTTCTCGGGATATGATCTGCTGGCCCTTTAAATTATCTAGGAGTGTACATTGAGAAGGTGGTGAGCAGGATTCAGGGTTCATAATGCTAAACCAAGGAATACTCAATGTTGGCAAATCACTTTAAATTGCCAGAAGAGCAGTCACACAAGACTGTAGATGAGCGGATTCAATATGGTCACTGTTCCATATGCTTCAGCAGTGTGGGTTGTTTGATGTATGCTTTGTCTGCACTGACCTGATATAGAACTGAATGTGGAGTTGTTAAGCAGGTACATGGACGAACCCTGGGATATAAGAGGGCAGGGAGAGACTGTGTGAAGGGCTTCGGAAATATCAGAGAGTGGTACAATCAGTACTTCACTTTGTTTGGCAAAGGCAATGTGACTTACAGGGTTTTTTGGATGATTATCGTAGGTGGGGAACGGGACTAGATCAAGAAGTACATCCGGTACATTTACACCATAGTGGAACAAGAAGTGAGTTGGAACTGTCCAGACACACACAGAGTGTGTTTCTGTTTCATATACTGAAGCTTGAGTATGTGGTGCAATAGTGGAGGCTAGAGGAAAGAGATGATAGGCTGCAGATATCTTGAGGAATGGGCAAGAAGCAGAGCGAGGAAGATCCTACTCAGAGAGCCAAGTGCCATACAGTTGGTGAAAAATCCAGGTTATATTCGAAGACAAAGCACATAAGAAGGCGATACCCTTTCACTTGAAGGGCAGTTGGAGGTGGTGATTATGTGCTTGGAGAAGATAGAGGGTGTAAAGACCTGGCAGACATGTTGACGAAATGTGTGATGTTGGTTAACTGAGTTATGTAAAACCTCGGGTGGCTTCTGTGTTGTGTATAGATGTTGCGGTGCGGTAGATGTGATGATGAGAGATTTTTTTTGAGAATGTATTTTTTTGATGACTGAATCAGTCTCCAAGTGGGAGAATGTTAGGTAGTGGAGCCCTGATTAATAAGTATTCTCTATTTAGGATTTTCCTATTATTCTCGATTTAGTCTTTCCTATTATTTCTTGTAACCCAAAGGAACTTGATTAGTACATTATAAATAGACCTCTACCGCAGGGTAAGTTACGTACGGGTGTTACCAAAATATTAGGTTTTCTCTTTCTCTCCGAGATCTCTAATCTCTTCTCTGTTTGAAACTTCGTTGTGTTTTTCATCATCTAGTGTGTGTGCGTGAATTCGAATCATAGACAATAGGTTCAAAATGAATGAATCTCATCAGTTGGAGGACAGTCGAGTCCATTAGGTGGGGAGTTTGTAAGGGTCTGACCAAAGGACTCAACATAGGATGGGCGTGGCCAAAGGGTTGAAATAAATGACTTGCCAAAGGACCAAAATTGCAGGTGGAATTCAAAACATGAGTTTTGTTGAAGAAAAGTGTTGGTCTGACTTAATGGTGTCAAACAATGCTGGAAAGGCAGTGTCAAGACATGAAATGGATGTTGGCAAAGCAACAGTCTATGACAAGGCTTGGACGCTGACCAACATTGGTTGTGGACAAGTTGGCATGCGAAAATCACATGGTCTTGTCAAATGCAGGAAAATTGAGATGAGCTAAATTGAAGCATTTTCAATTATTAAAGAAACGCAACAAGAAAATAAGAAATGGAACGAGTAGATTAAAAGTTAACAAGGCCAAAGCAAGGCAGCGGTAGGCAACGGCAGGGCGTCAGTGGTGCGCAGGCATAGAAAATGTGCTGATGGATTCAGGTGGGATTTGATGAAGCATTGAATATAAAATGTTTAGACATTGTATTAGAGTAAAAAATATTGATGGAAAATGCAGCAAAGAAACAAAATCCAGTCAGCAAGATCACATGTCAAGCACATGCGGCGGTTACCTTTTTGTAACCGCTTGTGTGCAGATTCGTTGTATCTCTTGTATGCATTTTGAATTCGAATTTTGAATGTTTCTTATCAGTTGGGGATGTCAACTGAATTATATTTTAGTAGGCTAAGCATTTGAAAAGTGTTGGACATGTGTCACAACACTAGACAATGTAAAACACAAGGCTGCCACATGGTCTATAAATGGACAGCCTTGGTGTTGGACGAAATTGGCTAAGGATAGACTTGTTATACTAAGGTAAAAGAGGGAAGAGTGAGTCTGGAATTTCACCAAGACACTTAAAAAACGTGAGGGTTTTAAGAAATGTCTAAGGCAGCAATCGACTTGTGACTGTACCTTAAATTGAAGTGGAAGTCGAAGTCGAGGTTGGACAGTTGTTGTTCAACAAAGTGAGTCCTTTGTATTATTTTGATTGTAAATATAAATGTTGGGGTTGCACATATGTTTATGTGTTGATTTCCTATTAAAGTCTGAAAAATAATATAAGGCTTCAAAGAAGAAAAACGTCATTGAACGTTAGGCAGAATAGGTTGCGAAAGGGGCTGAGTTGAGTGGGACTTGACTGCCATTAGACTGGGTTAACTTCCTGCACGAAATTAAGGTGGAGTAGTCTGCCCACCTAACAGAGACCCTAGGGCTTACTTTTCAAGTTCATATAGAGGCTTGGTAGAGAATATTGCTATGTAGCTATAAATTTGGGATCAGAAGGATGAAATCTTATCGAGGGAATTTCACGAAATTAGAATGCTTTGTAGAAAACAGGTTAGCATAACTTGGCATATCTGATCCTAGTGAGTCTGTGAATGTGGTTGATTGACGTGTGTGACATGAAAAAAGACATACATGAGGATATAAATTTAAAACCACACCACTCTATTTTTTAATTCTCTACATTCACTTTGTTAAGGGACATGGGCGTGCACAATTTGTACTAAACTTAGACAAATATCCAAATGAAGAATATAGAGGACATATATTACGTAAGAGAAGACGAGGAAAAAATATTTAAATGAAGAACAATACCATAGACTGAAAGATGAAAAACTTCAAAGGGAACACGAAAAAAGTCAACTGGATAATAGTACTGAATTTAGCTACAATTAAAATCTGCACTAACTTAGTACGTGACATATCATAAGAAAAAGATTATTTTTCTTTCTTTCTTTCCTAATAGTCATACAATAGCATAAACATTCATGAAAACCTTCACGGTTCAAATATTCTTGATTGATCTACCCTTCTAACAAACACTAAGTTGATGAAAATGCAGGAATTACAGAAGGAAAATATTTTTTTTAGAGAATGCTCAAGTTTTATCTAGGCTATTTAAGATCATTTGAGATGATTACAATAAAAAAATATATCTCATTTTTATACTACTAAAAAAATATAAAGCAAGGTATGCACAAAGCGATTAGAGACAGTATCCAGATTACTAGAAGTGTATACAAATCATAAAAGGACTATTGAAAATTGTAAGAGGACGAGGAAAGACTAAACATCAATGTGTGAATGCATTAATTCAACACTCTCTTTAATGCATTTTTGTTACAACTCCAATGTGTTCTCGAAGTAGCAAAACATTTCTTTACGAAGTGCTTTGCTGAAGATGTCAGCAAGTTATTATCTTGTCTGGCAATAATGCGATTGAATTTTTCCTTTCTCTTGTACTTTTGAATATCTCCTTCTTGATTGAACTTGATTTTGTAAATTCATTTTAGACTTAAAATTTCTCTTTCTTTGGGTATAGTCATACACTCCCATTTATTATTTTTCTCAATCATCCGAGTTTCTTCTGAACTAACTTTCTTCCAAATATCATGTTTTATTACCTCATCATAATTTTGTAGCGCAACACCGGCGAAGTTGCATCTTTGATAAATGTTACTCAATATTTTTGTTCCTCTTAGACCATCTCCAACCTACCTCTATTTTACTCTCCATTCTCTATATTTGGAGAGTAAAATAGACAATGCGCTCTCTAACCCCTCTCCATATTACTCTCTATACTCCATTTATAAAGAGGTGAATAGTAGTTCTCCAAATTTTGGAGAACTACTATTCACACTCTCTATTGAACCTTTTTAATATTTTGTTATTATTTTCATTACTTTTCAATTTACATATTATTCTACATATAATTTCATTAAATTTAATATCTAATATTATGATTATTTTTATACGTAATATTCTATTTTAAAAAAAAATATATTATCTAATATATACTACTTTAATTTCAATTAATATATTTTTAATAATTCACCAATGATAAAATTTTATTTTATTGTTAATTTTCCTTATAAAGAATACACAAAATTAAAATGGTAAGATGAAAAAATTAATTTAAATGCAAATAACAATAGAATACATAACATAATAATTTAAATAATTTAAATACAACATAATAGTGATTAATTCCCGATGAAACAAGAATCATGTCAAAAAGATGTGGAACGTGCATTCGGAGTTTTGCAATTATTGCAAGACAGTCACATTTTTGGAGAAAGGAAGTGCTACATGAGATAATGACTACATGTATTATACTACACAACATGATAATTGATGACGTGATCTAAATGCACCAATTCAAGATGTCTTAGAGGTTCCAACTGCAACGACGTAAATGATGGTAGATGAAAATCTCCGATTTGAACAATATTTAGCTAGACATAATAAAATTTAAGACAAAAATGCTAATTTTGAACTCCATAATGTATTAATAGAGCATTTATGGGAGCAACGTAATAATTTCAAAAATTAAGTATTTATGTAATCTTTATGTCATTGTTTTTTACTTTTATTTAAATTTGTTCATTAATGTATGTATTATTTAATACTTTCGTGAAATTTATGATATTTAAAAATTTAGAATAAAATATAATTTATATTACATAAAAAATGAAAAAATAAATTTTTTGCACATGAAAATTATATAAAGTAACATGGGGAAAAGAAATAAATTATTTATATGAAATCAGAAATATAATGAAATAGAATAATAAAATTATAAAATATAATAATAATCAAAGATAAAAATAGAGGACAACGAACAATAACAAAATAGACATACAAATTATTAAGGAGAGCGAAAAAGATTTTTTTTAGGGAGTAAAATAGAGAATTGGATTGGAATTGGTTGTTGAAAAAATAGAGAACTCCATATTTGAAGAGTAAAATAGAGTGTAGGGTTGGAGATGCCCTTAGAGGTCGTTCTTCATCATCTGAATCTAAGATTCCTCTCCCTTAAGGGACATCTTCATATTTTTCATCATCTCCTTGATTTGTCACATCGAAAGAAATGATAGAAGTATTCTACACCTTTTTATCTTTCCAATTCTAGGTTGTTTTTCATAAATAATGACATCTCTACTAGCAACAAGTTTTTTAGTTTTGACATCGAGAAGCCTATAATATTTTGTCACATCACTATAACCAAGAAATATACATTTTTTAATTTTTATCATCTAACTTTGTTCTTTTATCATCAGGTATATGAGCATAACAATTTCACCCAAAAATTTTAAAATGACTTACATAATGTTTCATTCCACTCCAAACTTCAATTCGTATCTTGTCCTTCATTGCCTTTGTCTGACACCTATATATTGAGGATGTACACTGTTGTATCTTTTTCTTCTTCTCAAAACTATTTTGGCATCCCTTTCTCATTCATCATTGTTCTTGTCATTTCAACAATGGTTCTATTTCTTCTTTCAGATACACCATTTGTTGAGTGTACCCTGCTATAAGTTGCTTTTGAATGCCTTCATTTTTGTAATATTCTTTAAATTCTCAACTTATGTAATAACATCCTCTATCACTATGAATGATTTTGATGTTGTAATGTTTTTGCTTCTCAATAAGGACTTTAAATTTGTAGAAAGTAGAAAATGCTATTGACTTTTCTTTCAAAAAATAAATTCAAATCATTCTTAAAAATTCATCGATAAATATTACAAAGTATCTTTGACTTCCATATATGGAGTCTTAATTGGTACGCAAATGTCGGTATGATTAGTTTCTAAAGTGCACTTGCTCTCCAAGACATTCCCTTTGGAAAAGATTTCTATGTTGCTTTCTTGTTATAAAACTTTCACATGGATCCATCATAGTTGTATCCCGGTAAGTTCTTGCACCATGTATTTTTGCTTGAGAAGCTTTAATTCATGAAAATTCAAGTGACAAATTTTTTTGTGCCAAAGTCATTTATCATCTATAACTTTATTATTGAATGCATCGTAATGAAATTGCAAAGGAAAATTTCTTTATGTCATATTTACTTCAATAATGACTTGATTTAACTCAATTTCATCATGAATCTTACAATAATTATCTCTAAAGATATGATAATAACTATTTTCTATGAGTTGACCAACACTAAGTAAATTTCCTTCCAAGTCAGGATTATAAAGAACATCATGTATTTGCTTACCTTTTCCTTCAATGTTGATCGAAATGGTACATTTACCTTTTGCATCAACTAAATCTCCATTCCCCATTCTCACTTTAGTGGTGATGTTACTATTAATTGAGAGAAAAGTATTTTCATCTCTCATCATGTGATTGGTGCAAACGCTAGCAACATACAATTCATTACTTTTTGTTGAAACATCAGATTGAGATGAAAAGAAAATGGTTTCTTCCTTTTCTTCCTTCTGTTCTTCACAAAAATTTGGCTTGCTCACGTTGCTTGTGTCAACAATTCTTCTCAATGTGGCCAAACTTTTTACAAAAAGTATGTTTGAGCTTGCCTTTGTGCCAATAGTTTTCGGCACTATGATTAGTTTTTTTTGGCAATTTTATAAAAAAGACTAGTACTATTCTGACTTTTTTATTCAACCTTCTTAGAAGAAAATGTCATGATCCTACTTCTTTTTGGATTGTAATTCTTCTTATGTTGATTTTTTGAGAAATTGTGAGAATTGTGATTTGTTTCAGACTGAAAGTCTTCTCTTGTACTGATCTTCACGAATAAATTTTTGTTTCTCATGTGCATGAAATGTTCCGACTAGATTTTTAATGAAAATCATAGAAATACCTTTCGTCTCCTCAGTGATAGAAACAATGTACTCATACTTTACTTTGACACTAACTAGATTCGTTTACATGACTTGTTGGTCAGAAATTGTATCTCCATGATTTATCATTTTTTTAGATTCTATCATCTTAAATTTTGAAATTCTCTTCTAAGAATCTGAAGATTTATAGTGCGTATCTCTTTGTTACCATACACCTCAGTTTCAAGAGACTCCCAAGCTATCTTTGCAGTCTCGCAAGTAGCGGTTTTATAAATATGCTCTTGCGACTCCTATTTGAATTTTTTTCAAGTCTTCTTCATCTTGTCAATACTTAGCCTCAAGATTTTCATCTCTAATGTTGTAAGTTCACCATTGTTTCAATCTCTTAATAGACATTTGTAAAAATAGTCCACAAACCTTCAATTTTCAATTGTGCTCTCATTCTTATCTTCTATTATTTAAAATCAGTTCCATCAAAGAATCGAGTAAGAACAACTGGACAATCAACACCTTCATTTGTTTTGGATGACGTAATTTTTCTTCACCTAACCCTAAATTAGGAATGAGAGACTGCTTTTATACTAATTTATAGAAATTATATAAGGAGAATATTTTATTTAGAAATGCTCAAGTTTTATATAGGTTACTTTAGGCCACTTGAGATTATTATAATAATAAACTACATATCTATTTATACTACCAAAAAAGTAAACTTAAAGGTTTTGCACAAAAGACTAAATACATATATCATAATTACTAGATACATGCATTACAAAATCTTTAAAGACATCTTCAAAAACCAAGATACAATATTAGAAGACTAAACATTAAGGTGTGAATGCATTAATTTCAACAAAAAATCAGTAATGAAATATGAAGGGAAATACCTAATGACTATACAATTCATGAAACGAAAAAAAATCAATCAGAAGGAACAAACCACAAGGCTTAATGAAAGAACTGTGACTCTTTTTAAATATATGTTAATTTAATTTTCACTAATATTGATTTTGTATGTATCACTTGATGAAATTGTTCGCTTTGCATCAATTGTAAATTCAACGTCAAGGATATGATCAGGATTTCACACATACCAGCTTCGCAACTCTTTGGAGGAAATTTTACCACTCCAACAACTTGATCCTCATTGAAAACCTGGATTTCTCTTCCTTTTTCAACGTCAATCAACCTAAATGTGCTGCCATATCCACAAGAGAGCACAGATAGACCATATGCGTGATGACCACTTCAGATTTCTGACAGCCGCATGGTGACAACAAAGTAGACATGCTCTTTTTTCTGTTCTCTTCACCACACATTTTTTTTCGCCATGATGCATTACACGTGAATCCCTTCCGTGTCAGACAATGCTAGAAGGTGGTAGGCTGCTTATGGTAAGAGATACACGAACATCAATGTCGGAGAATAAATTTTAGTAAGAAGATTCATAACTAATTATATTTGTTCGTACAAGTCGTAATTCAAGAATGTTATTTAGCTCACATTATTGTGCTTGATTAACAAAAAAAAATCTTGATTTTTGAATACCTAAAGCAAAATATTTTTTTTTTTTTATGTGAAACGCCAACAACTTAATGGGCCCCACAACTTTCACCTAAACTTGTTAGATTTGCCCTTAGCTTTTTACATTAACCAAGGGACTTCATGTCAGTAACTTATTTCCTTTTTTAACTTATCTTTTTTGTTATGAAAAAGAGAACTACTAACAATCTGATCTTTCTTCGATAAAA
Organism: Solanum habrochaites; assembly: GCA_027704765.1. Taxonomy (NCBI): domain Eukaryota; kingdom Viridiplantae; phylum Streptophyta; class Magnoliopsida; order Solanales; family Solanaceae; genus Solanum; species Solanum habrochaites. The sequence continues at coordinate 44,326,166 of JAKWJA010002499.1, forward strand.
CATCTCCTTATTTGGAAAGAATGTCCACCTTTCTTGATATAACAAGTAGACAAACAATGTACCCGAAGGTCTAAGCAAACATTTGGAGCAGTCATGTAACATGTTGGTCTAGTACCATTCTAGTAAATGCATGAAGCGGTGCAGTACATTTCTTATAATTTGTAAGGAACGACATGGGAAAACTGAATCTATTTCAACATTAAAGGCAGCAGGTAATCATCGGCATCCATTGAGAAATAATATAATGTTGTCAGTTGTTAGTAAATCATGATCTGAAAAAAAGGACTAAACATAGTAAAATAAAAACACTAACGTTTGGTAGGGTTTTGAACCATTCAACCTCATGAACCTTTTAGCCTTGTGCATCATTTACTGAATCTTTTGTACATCAAGAACGTACAAGATGCCCTCTGACCATGTGGAACATGTTTCCCCGTACCTTTTAAGTTTGAGCTCTCATTACTGATAAAAAATATATGTGGTATAATGATCTTAAAATGCTGCCCTACACCGAGGACCAAAAAAAAAAACTAACGTTTTCAAACCATTTGCAGATAAAACTCGAATTGAATGTAAATACAATTCCGAGACAATGTGATAAAATTGAAGTACATCCTAAAATATAGTTTCTATACATTTTGTAAAATGAGAAAGTTGCCAAGAGGTTCCTAGCTTGTTGCTTTTCGGTGTCACACTTTGAATCGCCCGACTAGTGATCCTCTAAAAGGCCAAGATCTTCTGCTTTCTTCACGAAACATCAATTGTAAAATATCAATAGAGTCTTTTCTTAACAAACTTCCTTCGTTGAGGTGAAGAGTGTATTGTCCAAACTTCAATTCTTTTGTATGGGAGCCTATTATTTTTATACGAGAACTTAACTGTGGAGCAACATTTAAGATGTTTGTTTTATATATTGCATAAGAAAAAAATTTCCAGTAAATGCTAGTGAAAAGTAACTTCCTAAAGATCTACTTGGTTTTTCCAATCCGACCAGAATTTGAGTAGGTAAGGGGATTGCTCTTACTACTAGAAATAAACTTGAGTACTCTGACTACAATTTGCCGACTATAAAAGACAGTCGAGTATTCTAAGATATTTTTTTCGACTTACTGTAATAGCAAATTAAGTGATTTATAATTTTTGTTGATATTATGATTTCTGACGACTTTCCAATCATAATGCTTTTGCGAAATATAGTCAATTTAAAATATTTTAAACTGGTTAATCGTATTTCCGATAGCTGGAAAATTATTTGAAAATAACTTCAAAATATGATAAATTGTTCCGACTAATGTACTTGGTTCATTTTAAGTGATTTTTTATTTAAGATTTATTTGTTTTTTTATTTTTTGATTTATAGCCATACTTTGTCTTCTCCCTTTTTCTCTTTCTGTTGTGTGTCTCCCCCTCCCGCTCTGCTTCGCCTCTCTTCCTTCTTTCTTTTTCTCCTCGCCCCTCACCCCCTCGTTCTCCGCCCTCTTTAATAGGTTAAAAGAAACTATGTTTCTCTCAAAGAGCTCACTACCTATGATTAGCATGTCATCATAGACTCACAGGGGAGGGTGACTCATGGTGTTTTTTTCTCAAGAGATGTTGTAAAGTAAAATGTATAAATCTTTCTCCTTTTGAATTTTGATTGGCAAAGGTTTTTAAAATTTTCATTCCATTGAGTAGGGTTTTTGATTTTCTTTTCCTTTTGTCACTGTGGAGGGTTTTATTTCGATTCCATTGAAGTAACTTGTGAAGTACTATGGAAGTTTTCCTTTCTTTTTTGAGTCGGGTTTGCCTTCGGGTACTATCCATCATAAGACTTAACTTTTTATTGTTATGCGTGTTGTTTATATTTTTTTACTAAGTAATGTATGTACATTTTATGAATGCCCAAGCTAACTATCTGTGTTTTGATTATAGATGGTGAGTGATTAAGATTTAGATGAAATGCACTTTGAATAGCTTTAGTAAAGAGACAGTCATGAAATAGGAAATGGGCCGAAGTTGGTTTTTTTTCTAATTACCTAGTTTCGTTGGGCACAAAATTTGAAATTGTGAGTAGACTAGAGAAAAATGAGTTTTAGTTTTTGTATTGGGAAATGTTTAGAGTTCATATAGCATGGTGTATGAAATGTGATAGGTCGATGTTGATTTCTTTTTTAGTTTGAGGAGCTTGGTTCCGTAAGTATCATTTGCGTTATTTGTGTAGCCGGAATCTTTTAACTTCTTTCATTTAGGTTCATGAAGAGTATAATCTCTTTTATTTTAATATATTGTTGACAACTTAAAACATTGAATCAGTTTTGACAAGTTGGATAGGCCATCTGTGACGCACTACACGGATAATTAACATTTTGTAAGTCTTTCCTTCCCTTATTTGATGATGAAGCTGCCTTGAAAATCAGTTCTGTAGGTTGGAGACTTAGAGATTTGTTATTGGCGTGGTAGAATATTGAGAAAGAAACTAGAGGATTCCTGCTTAACTAGAAAAATAGTATCCCTCTTCAAGTTTTTCTTTATGCTTGTTTAAGAGCTCAAATAGGCTTAAGTGGGTTATTTTTGTGTTAAACAAGTGCATTCTCAGTGGTAACATGGGACTGATCCTGATTATCCCTCCCTGATGAATCATGATCAATTTTCTCGTATCACTAAACAGAATCCTTAATTAACTTCACGAGTGGTATTTGAAAAAACCCTAGTTATTCTCCTCATCTTTCTACTAATTACTGGATCACTACTAGGAGTTTTTTTGATTTTCTCTCGTGACGCCTCCCTTTTCGCATTATTTTTTTAAAGTGTTTCAGGTTTTTTTTTGTTCCTATATAGTATTTCAAGTGTGTAATCAGGATGATTGTTGTTAGCTCTTGTGCTCGTTCTCGTCTATGTTTTATTGATTATCTTCAAGAGTTATATTTTTTCAGTAGAAATTTTAAATCCATGTTAATTTTTTCCTTTTGTAGTTTAGACTTCTTTTCTTTAGTATGAAATAGTTTAAGGTTACTCGCGCGAATGTTCTTCTTTGCATTCCCGTTTGAAGGAGATAAGAGGGGGGGGGGGGGGTGGGGGGGGGAGCTAGAAATATTTAAAAACCGTTTTATAGTTATGATTTGAATTATGTACTTTTCCTTGTTGTTTCAAATCCTTGTATCTAGAAATGTTGAAAAAAATCAAATCATCTCAATAGGTGTGAAGTGTCTAGTTGAGCTTTTGGAAATTTTTTGACAATCTAAAAGTATTGTCTATTTTTTCCATTATATACCAGCTAAATATTATGTACTTACAAATAAAAGAGGATGAGGCATTTGAAATATTGACTTGAGGAGAAGTTTAAGAAAAATAAGTCAAGAATCTGACCATGTTACCCTTCTAAGTGTTTTGCAAATAATTGAATCGAACAATAAATTGATGAATTTGTTGATAATGTGAAATATCTAGTAAGTTTATTAATATATCAATTAATACGCTTCAGAAAATATTCACCAATCTCGCAGGTGGAAGAAATAGATGTCAATCAGAAAGATTTATGCTTGTTGTTTACTATTTGTAATCTAGATAGTTTTTCCTGGCTGGTCTAATTACTATTTTAATCGTGTAGCAAACCACCTCGTTAACTAATTTTTTTTTTGTACTCTCTTCACCATTCATATGGTATGTTGGACTCTAAGTTTCCTTTCACTTCCTTAAACTTCTATGTTTCTTTGGTTTTTGACTGGCTTTGGAATAAAATGAGTAGTCAAATAAGTTCTCCAAATTTGGACGAAATTTATTTTGTCATATTAAGATTTTTTTCACATTGGTTTAAGATTTGGAGAAGTGCAAAAACTTGTTTAGACAAATCTAGGTTAAGTAGGGTTGATTTGTTCTATATTCTTCCAGGTAACTAAAATGTCTACGTGACAACGTCCTGGGGAAAGCAATTTGCTCATCCGCCCAAAAAAAAGCGACCAGGGTTAGAAACTGTACCATAGGCACCTCCGCCCAATAATGATAAACCAAGACTTATGGAGCCAGGTTGTGTCGAAGGAAGGGAAATAATTGGTACATATAAGCATACTGCTGCTCTACTTCTCCGGATGTCTTGATTGATTTCGAGATATCCTAAGCTGTTTGTCCCGTCCCCACAAAGAGCTTAAGGCATATGATAGGTAAATCTTAGATCAATGGATTTTTTGCATTTTGCTGACCTAATGCAAAACCTTCACATAGTCCGGCGTTCTGCTTAAACTGGATTGGCCGAAAACACTTCTTCACTGTGTCCCACTTGTCCCTAGGGGTAAGACGGGTACCTTATTCCAACACCCCTGTAGCCAATGATATTCTAGGTATAGGAGATAAGACTCAGATCCTATGGTACTGACAAGGCTGAATATCATAAACTAGTACCAGGACATCCGACATCTACTTTGTTGACCGGATTCCATGGTACAGTGGACCAAACACAACACGAAGATATATCACAAATCTCTTTCTGTATGCTCACATGCTCCCAGAAACGCAGGTTTGGTTGAAGGTAGTGATGAACTGCCTAATTCCTGGTTTGCACTATATGGACATCACTCATGACACTATGTGTATGTTTTATTCGTTGATGACGAATGCAGAGGGTCCATAATTAAATCAACGATGCGAAAGGATCGGGTCCACAAGGGCCACACATATGCATTTGGGGGGGCTATTACCAGGATGTATCGTATTGCAGAGGTTCCGGAGGAGATCTTGGATTACATGTCACCACTGTATGAAGCAAGAATGGATATCACTCGACAAATTTGGGCTGTAGGTACGATTTTCGTGCCCACTCCTTTCCTTCGTGTTGAGTGAAACAGACATGAAGAATTAATCATGGCCAGAATATGTGGTTTGGATATTCTCCGACACAAAAATGGTGGCAGGCCATCTAATGATGTGGAGCTTGTAGAGGTCTACAAATGCTACAAGTTGAATGCCGATGGAAAAGCATTACTGGGCATCGGTCTTTTTTTTTGCGTTTCCAGGAGCCGATTGGAAGGACAGATCTGGACGGATTACGACTTATCTGGCATTTAGCCTCGATTTGGGACTCCGATTCTGAGAAGGAGATTGACCCAACACTGGCGGGCGATGGAGCAGATGGGAATGACGCCATGGAGGATTGATCAGGGAGCTATTTTACGAGAAAAGACATAAGTCACTATTGAAGTTGTCCCGAATTTTTAAAAAGACACTTTACCTTTGTAACTATCCTATTATCCCAACTTCTTACCGTACCCGACCCTCCGACCCCTAAAACAATTTAATGTGGCCGATATTAGAAGTTTATTTTTTGATCACCCCAAATTCAAGAAGCAAGTGTGTTTTCAACACACCAATCATTACATGTGTAAATTACTGTTAATTTAATTAAAATGTAATGTTTTTCAAAGTTTTTTCCGGTTCAGTTTTTTTCTTTATTTCCTCCTCTTATCTGTCTCTCTTCCCTCCCCTCTCTTACTTTTTTTTGAATTGTTTAGTTTTTTATTTATCTTAAATTTTCATTTCATCTTTAACCTCTCTCTTTCCCTTTTTCTTTTTTTTTTTCTTCAACTCAACCGCCCACCTCCCCATTTCATAATTGATCCTCAACTCCTTTTTTTTTATTTTTCTTCTTTTTTTTCGCCGAGTCAAATTCTATTCCTACTATTTTTAGACTTTACGAAATTATAATAATAAAATTAATTATTTTTTTAAAAAATTAAACTTTTACTAGTATCTATTAACTTCTTATTTTCATATAAATTTCTAAATAGTTAGAATCATATTTTTAAAGAAATAGAATTAATTTTCCAAAAATTGAAGATCCTTATTGACATTGGCAAACTAAACTATATGAGACTTCCCTAATCATCTGCATTAATTTATCTCGTTTCATTTAACATTCAACTAGAAATGATAATTTGAAAGAATCATAATTCCTCCCGAAATTTGGACAAAGTTTTAATTGAAATTTTGATTAAAAATTTAAATAAATTCCCTACTAATCATTTAATGTACTGATGCAATTTTTCGAGATGAAATAAATCTTTAGATATAGTTTTTAAAACTTTACAGATAGTTAAACTACTAGTAGTAAAAAGAGGAGATGAATTGTTCGATAAAAGGTGATATTACGAAAAACAAGAAAATTATTATTATAGCACCAATACTTACAAAATAATTTACTTCGTTTATTTTAGTTTGTTCAATGCTCTTTTAAAGAGAGTGCAATACACTCCTCCATCCAGCTGGACAATACACTGATGTATAAATATCAGTTTAGATTGTTTAGGATGGTAAGAGGAACACTTGCATAGTTTAGTGTCTTTTTGAAAAATTGTTTCGGGCAACTTCAGGTTTACTGTTCTTTCTTTGCTATTGTTTTTATTAACCTTACTTTCGCACTTGGTCGAATTTTTTGAAATGTTACTTTGGTACAGTGCTATTGTTAATGTGTGGTGGGGTGAACAGACATATTATTTATACATAATTGTATTGGTGGAACAACATTTCCTATTTGTTCTTAAATTGTTGGGCATCCTTTGAATAGTTGGTTTGTTCGTTCGGTTCTTTAGTCCAAGGATAGATCCTTTGAACAGTACCAAAAAATTATTGTTTCTTGTAGTGATTTTGGTAGTCCATATCGATTGAGTCAAGCTACCCAATGATTGATGGATGATGACCATCTTAAAGGGTAATGTTCGTCATTTTGATTCCTCTTATGTTTGTGTTGTGTGCTGAATGCTGTAACTCTTTGAGAAGGAATGTAACGAAAAACATAATCATGAAGTTAGGTATGAATGCCGTTACAATGTTTTGTATGTGATCTACATGTGCAACTAGGCTTAATTTGATCGTTTTTGCATAACCGCTGATGTGTGTACTGGTTAAAATTGATCCTTTTCTGAGTAGAACTTAACTATGAGTGTTTGAGCTTTTACTATGATATCCTCATGACATGTTTCAAGTCGAGAACTTTCCCAAATTTGTTAGTCAGCGAAATGGTAAATAGTATTTTGTGCTTGCGAGATGACAAACTGCTGTATTGGAAAATGTTTTAAAATTTGATACTTGTTCAAAAATAATATCCTCTTCGAGCAGTGATCTCTTTAGCCGTGCTTTTGTTTCTAAATCCCGTTGATTGGGCCAATAGGTTTTTTGATACCAGAGTTTTTTTCCTCTCAACCCCTAATGCCCTGTGTTTAGGGGAAAGTTAGAAATGAAGGAAACTCAGATAGGGCATGGGTAAATGCGTGGTTGGTTCGGAATAGTGAGAAAAAATGTAAAGCATGCCTTTCAGGAATTAGGATCGATTTGGCCCTGGTCTCCATAGACTTTGTTGCCCTTCTAACAAAGTAATATCAAGAGGTTTGAAGGTTGGCCTAACATAGTAAAATACCTCGATGATGGTGTTGGCGCCTGAAAGGCATGTGCACCTATCTTAAGTCAGGGTGGCTGTTGTTTTAAGGGTCCAAAAAAATGAATGAGTAATAATAAGTAAGAGTATTGGCTAATGCAAATTAAGCTGTTATTGTAGGAAAAAAATCCGTGAACATGTGCATTGGGGATGAGTCACTAATTGTCCAATCTAAATGAATCCCTCTTATATTCCTTTAGCTTTACTTTTACAAGCGCAGAACAAAGCCGTTTGATTTTGAGCAGATATACTTGTGATTATCGAGATTTTACATTAATCTGAAAAAGCCTATCTTGTCCAGTTACTTCATGTATGTATGTTTGCATTGTCTGAGTGAGAGTGTGTGCTGAAAGTCCCTTAATGATATTCCAATGAATAACTGAGTGTACGACGTGTTTTGTTGGCGTGAGGGTGGCACTTTGGTTTGTATGAAGATAGTGATTAAGAATAGTGTTTATGTTGTTATAAAACGGTTGTTTTGCAAAAAAGATGATAAGTAAATATACGGGACGACATTGCATACCTTGTATGATTGAAAACATGTTATATGTAAGGATAAGCAGATCCCATTGGAAGTTTATAATGGATGCACCATCCAATTATGGAGTCTAGGTCTAGGAGTATTGAGAGTTATTTGAGAGGAACAATGCTTTAAGTTGGGGTAGTGATCATTGGCATAATTTTATATGTCCATTATTTCTCCTATTCCCCACATTTTCGCCTCTTTTTAAATTTCAAATATGTCATGTATTTAGAGTCGTGATACAGAGATAATGGTATATTTAGGACCCTATTACCATGTATGATTTAGTTTGTTAGTAACTTTAATGGACCAAATATGTGCAATAAGGGACAGAGGAAGAAATCCTAAGACTCGAGTCAAAAGAGAGCAAGGAAAAAACTAAAGAAAAATGTTCCAAGGCATTTGTATAAAGCCTCCAAGTCGCTTAGAGGGATTCAAAAATGGGTGGGGGGCTAAATTCAATCAAGGAAGAACACCTCCTGATGCCCTCGCGACGCACAGAAGAGAAAAAAAATCGCCTTTGGGAATGAGAATCAGGAAATGCAAATGGGGGGTGCCCTGTGAATCTGAATCGTGACATTGTTCCGAATTTTTTTATAAATTTTTTCAATTTCTTTACATTCTTTTCCTGATTTTGATGAACAAGACTTTGAAACCGTATTTTTGGAGCCTTTTAGTTTAATTTTCAGATCCTATTCCTTCTAAATCAGCTGTCATTACATAATCACGTATGATTGATTTTGTGTATACTTGGAGTAGCTAGAATACCCTATTTCTTAGGGTTGTGGCCTACAAGATAATGTAGATCTTTTGTAGTTTTTTATTGGATATCCATATATTTCTTATTTTCTTATTCGTTGTATTCATGATTGAATCATCATGGAAATAAATCTATTTTACAAAATTGTACCTGGGAGAGGAATGATTTAGTCGAAGCAATACGTGGTGCATGGGAGCTTGGTGGATAAGGAACGTGTTGTAACTATCATAGCCGGGTTTTTGATCGTATCTAGGTATAGGTGATATACCTGAGAACCTTTCTGATAACATCCATGAAGAGACGATAGCTTAATGCTCATAAATTTACTATCCCTTGCTCAAATTGATGTGTAAGTGTTAAATATTATAGAGGCGATTAGAGGTCAGAGCCATGACATACATTCTATACCCTAGATTTCAGTGATTCTATAGTTAATTAATTACCAGCCCATTTAAAACAATTTTTATTCATGATTCCTATAAAAGTGCATTTCCTTGGATCTTTATCCAAGGGATTGTTTGTAATCGTAAATAAATTACTCGTCCCCTTTTACATTTGTGTTTTTAAGGTAAGGAATTAGAAAATACATATTTTTTAAAACTGGAATTAAATTTGTGTTGAACTGCAAGTTAGGAGAATTTATAAGTTATAATCATAAGTCCTATGTGGGGTATTGAATCCGACTCTAAACAATAGCCACTCTCATTAACTTGTTATACGATTACTGAATTGTGTATGCCTTTGGATACGCAAACCGGATGATCCTTCCAACTCCACATTTAGCTCATGTGATTTTATATCGGTTATTAGTAGCTCCCACAGAGAATCAAATTCTAGTATAGTGGCCAGGTTATCAGTTGCACTTTGTATTCTCTCACTACTGTTATGAATTCTTGGTCATTTACAATTCATTTAGTTACATGTGTCAATGTTTCAATGTACAAATCCTGTCCCATCTTATATAATTGCTCAGTTATATGCTTTGTTCAGCTTGCATGATTGTTAATCTTATATATACATCCCTACGTTCTTTGTACTTTCCAGTTCTTGACACTTACTAAGGTGCTACAACATGTGCTTCTCCTTGATTGTATGTTCAGTCCGCAGCTTCCAAAATCCATATAATCAGGTCACCCAATCTTTGCTACTAGCACCATCAGTGGTGAGTTCTCATTCTCTAAGGACGACAAACATGTTTTCTTTATATGTTAGTCTTTAGTTTTAGTTTTTCTAGATTTAGCCGAGGCATGTCCCAACATCTTTAGTCCGTTAGAGGCTATTTAAGACATAATATTAGATTAAGCTTTAGTTTGAGTTTGGTTTTTTAGGTTTTATTAAACTAATAGTTTTTCTTTTTCTTTCATTTAACATTTGGTATCCCATCGTGTTGCATTTACTTATGATTTAGCTTTCGATAGGTAATTTTTATTACTACTTTCCATTCATTTTTAGTGAATCTTATGATATTCAAATAGGGGTTAGCTTATGTGTCACTTGACCTCGCAACTCGTCTATTCCTTTGGTCTTCAGTGTCCCGGCATCCTGGAGGTAGCTTTCGAGTGTGACAAACTTGGTAATCACACATCATTAGGCTTATGTGTTTGTTTGGATGGATGAAAATCCATACTAATTAGATCCTTTCTCAATAGGTTTAAGAATGCCCCACTCGAATGAGAGTGTGGCTACGAGTGTTTTAGGAGAACCTCATTTTTTGTTTTGCTAATGTTGATCATCATCGTAAGGTAATAATCCAACTTCTTCAATTTTCTAATATCGTTTTACCGTCTTTATGTTCATAATGATCATGCAATCTCTTCATAGATCTTACACAAGGATAATCCTAACAAAGCTCCTCGAGTCCAGACTAGGAAGTTTTGAATTCAGATTGTTTATGTACTTTTTATTGCGAATTCAACTTGGCCCAAAGTGGGGACTTAATCGATCACATCCAGGTGTTCGATTGCCTTCTAAGATAAATATGGATAGTGCATGGCTAAGGCTCAAGGATTGTTGTAAGGAAATGAATCCTGCATGAGTTTGAGGGTCCAAGTGGTGTTAGGACCTAGAAACTTCAATTGGTAATCATGTTAAGAAAATTATGGTTGACTTGGCATCCTACTAGCTTAAGGATGTGGATCACATATGGTACACTCAGTGAAAATATCCAAGGGCTACTCTTACCTTTGTATTCTCTTTATAATAGTATTCTTCGGTGTCAACCATAAACTCTCTCCAAAAACCCCTTCTCAGCAGTCGTTTCAGACTTCCAACCGGTGGACCCAGTTAATATCTAGATGGTATCATAATTGTCCCGGTCACAGTCTCCGCAGAGTCACCTCAGAATATCTTGTAGAGTTAGAAATGATAGATTTCAAAATCGTTCTAGGCATGAAATAATTACATTCTTGTTATGCTTCCATCGATTTTAGAACTAAGATTATTCATTTTCAGTTTCTTGACAAACCAATCTTAGAATGGAAGGGTCGTAGTTTAACACCTATGGGTCGACTCCTTTTTTACCTTAAGGTCAGGAAGATGATCTCCAAGGATTATCTCTATTATCTAGTTTAGGTTAAGGATTCAAACTCTGAAACCCCAACGCCGAGTCCATTCCCATAATCGTTAATTGTGGTTCCTATTAAGTTGGGTCCAAAAATCTTCCTAAGTTTCCCTCCAAAAGGGAAATTGACTTTTGAATTGATCTTCTTTAGATACCCAACCCATCTCTATTCCTCCTTTAAAAATGGCTCAAACTAAGCTTAAGGAATTGAAAGAGATATTGATGACCTTCTAGATAAGGCCTTCATCAGACCCAGTATTTCCCAATTGGTGCATACGTATTGTTTGTGAATAAGAAAGATGGTTCTCTCAGATGTTGTCATTGACTTATCGAAAAGTGAAAAAGAGTCTACCATCAAGAGACGTAATCTCATCCTCCGGATGTGATGACTTGTTTGATAGAGTACTTTTGGGTGCTACTACATTTTTTGCAAAGATAGACTTTTTGCATCTGTGGGTTATCTTCATTCAGTTTCAGAAGTCAATAGAATAGTGATTATTTGTAAAGAACCCTTTTAAATACTCGGTTTACGTGTCCATTATGAATTTGGGTGGTTCTTAGTTCTTTATTTGGACTAACGCAATGCGGCCTCATTCCCGTTTTTTTTCATTGGATATTGGTATAAACAAAGTGTTCCAACAGACAAGCAGTATGTTAGACTTGTTCCTTAATCCGTTTTTTATTGAGATATCCTCAGTTACTAGGGAATGAAGAAGAACATGTGACTCTTGGTGAGGTTGTTGTCCTGCCTACTCTCTAAAGATCTCTAGTTAATTTTTTTGCTAATTTTGCAATGTTACTGTGGTTGCCACTCCTGTTATTTCCTTGGGCATAATTGATGTCTATCCAAAGAGGATCCAAGTGTGATTTTCCTAGAAAATAGAAACCGTGAAACAGAGCGTAGTATCCTACATTTCTTACAAGATATGAAAAGTTTGCTTAAAGTCTACAATCGTGTTTATTGACAGAAGGTTGCATGGAAGTTTGTTCCAAATCCTATCCTCAATCGTGTGACGAGTGATGCAAAAATTAAGGTTTAGTTTTTCAGCGACCAACTGATTGGTGATAAGATCTTCACAGTAACTGAAAATCGAGTTTGACCTCAACTTACTAATTTGGACTCTACCAGTAGGGTTCATATGGTTGTGGTTATTTATTGTTGAAGCATCCAGATTCCTGCCTAATGTGGTTTATTGAATTTATTGAGGTTAAGGTATACTTAGGATTAAGATACTAACCTCCATTACCAATGAAGATGTTTGAGTGTAGTTAGGTAAGGTTTAACTTAGGATTCTAGATACTTTTAATTGTTCTCCAAATTTTTTATCAGTGCAAACACTCATTGCTACAAACTCGAGGTCCCTGAGGTGGATTGTTTCTTAAGTATGTGTTTAAACCCGAAGAGTTGAATTCTTTCCCAGAGGAATGCTTTGAGTTCCTCCAAGGATGATTTATATGCATTGTGCATTAACATCATGGGTAAAGGCAAATGGTAGTAGCAGATGTTCCTTAGGTACCTTCTATGGTTAGTGTAACCCTTTGGGAAAGAAAGAATGAACTCGCAAGTCTGTTCACAGAGTTAACTCACTACTACTTAGATTTTGTATTATATGCATATAGCTGGTGGTGTAACCTTTCAGAATGGGTCAAAATGTTCATTGGTAGCAGAGGTTAAGGAAAAACAAGGCAGTGATTCACTATTATTTCAACTAAAGGGTGCAGTCCAACGATAGAGAGGTTAATAATGTTTTCCTTCCCAAGTGTTGTGTTTGTTTTTGCGTATTAAGGCCCTCGATTTGTGTTTTCCTGAAGTGGGGTCAATTTGTATAATATTATTGCAGAATCCCATAATTCTAGATATTTTATTCATCCAGGCGCATTAAGATGTACAGTGATCTGTGAGAGAAATTTTTTGGTGGAATGGTATGAAAAGGGATATAGAGGATTTGTGGCTAAGTGCCCTAATTGCCAGCAAGTGAAGGTAGAACATCAGAATCCAAGAGGTGCGACTCAAAAGATCAATATTCCCACTTTAAACTGGGAAGTAATCAACATGATACGTGTATACCTTGTACTCGTAGACAACATGGCACCATTTAGGTGATAGTTGATAAAGTTACTAAGTCTGCGTGGTTTTTGGTTGTTAAGACTACAAAATTGGTGGAGGATTACACCCAACTTTACATTAATGAGATAGTCAGGTTGCATGGGGTTCCTTTTCTATCATTTTAGATAGAGATCTTGCGTTTACCTCTCATTTATAGAAGTCATTTTAGAAAGGTATTGGTACTTAGGTTAAACTTAGCACAACATTTCATCCACAAATGGATGGTAAGGCATAAGGTACCATTCAAACCTTAGAGGAGATGTTGAGGGATTGCATATCGATTTCAAGTGTGGTTGAGAAGATCACATTCATTTTATAGAATTGGCCTATAAAAATAGCTAGCATTCCAATATTCATATGGACCCTTATTAGGCATTGTATGGCTGTAAATGTAGACCTCCAGTTAGTTGGTTTAGAGTAGGTGAATCAGTCTTGATAAGGCAAGATTCAGTTCATGATGCTATGGAGAAATTGCAGCTCATTAAAGATAGACTTAAGTCAACCAAGAGTTGCCAAAAGTCCTATGTAGATGTAAAGATAAGGGAATTAGAGTTCCAAGTTGATGATTGGGATTTCCTGAAAGTCTCACCTATGAAGGAGGTGATGATATTTTGCAAGAAAGGGAAGCTCAGTCCTAGATATATAGTTACTTTCAAGATCTTGCAAAGTGTTGGTAAAGTGTCTTATGAGTTAGAATTGCCAACAGAACTAGCAGCAGTGCATACAATTTTTCACATTTTGTTATTAAAGAAGTGTGTGTGTGATCCAACCATCTTAGTAACCTTTATAAAAGTGGGTGGTAATGTGAATGAAGTCCCCCATTTATAAAATGTCCACATAAATCCTTGATATTCGGTTCGAAGGTTGATAAACAATGAAGTCGCTTTAGTTGAGGCTTTGTAGAAGTGTCAGTCATAGAGGGAGCTACTTGGGAAGCAGAAGCAGCCATAGAGGTTAAGTATCCTCATCTCTTTCTTTCCGATTTCATTCTAGCTTAAGGTAATAGTTCCTCTTTATTTTTTTAGTGATTCATGCGTAGATTCAGTCTTGGTATCATGTTCGTTCAATTTGTTCTTCCATTTTTAGCGCATTTTCTTGTCATTGGAACTTAGTTCAGTCAGAATTTCGTGGCAGGTCTTGCAGCTATTCCCTATTCAACTAGTTTAGACTTCATACGAGGACAAATGGTCTTAAGGGGAGATAATGTAACACCCTGTATCTGAAAATAGACTGAACAAACAGATTTCCAAAAGTTGCAGGTGAAACCCATGGACCATAGGGTGACCAATGGTCTTTCCTAGTGATTCATGGAAGGTCACCTGCAGCCCTCCTTAGAACCCATCCTCTGAAGTCAATCAATAGACTGACAGGATTGATTGTGGATCAGTCCATGGATCGTCAATCAGTTTTTAGGATGTGACCCTCAGGACCCATCAAGAACCAATCCTTTTAAGTCGATCGATGGACTAAAAGGACATATCGTTGATTAGTCCATAGATCTTCAATCACTTTGTAGGTCGAGACCCTCAAGACCCCTCAAAACCCATTCTCTAAAGATGATCGATGGACTGATAGTACGTATCATGGATCGGTCCACGAATCATCAATCAGTTCGTAGGTATAGACCCTCTGGATACCCAGAATCCATCCTATGAAGAGGATAGATAGACTGACAGGATGGATCATGGATTAGTCCATGGACAGTCGATAAGTCCGTAGGTGGATACAACAGATTTTAAGTTATCGTACATTTGGTCTCTTCCTCATATGTTGGACCCCAACTACATAATCTTGGTCAGTTTTAGCCTAATAAACTAATTAGAACCTAACCTAATCAATTATATATCAAACTTAGAGAAAAATAGAGGAGAAAGTCAAGCATCCCTTGTTGAAGAAAGCAATGAGGTGTCATCAGTTTGAACCCCAAAATCAAAATATTTCTCCATGAATTTTGTCAGTAGCTCTGTGGGATTTCACTAGTAGGTTCCTACCACCCATTAGGTTCCTAGAATTCGGTCTGATTCTTGATTCTCAACATCATTTTTGGACCTAGGGTTTCTAGAATTTCAGATTTATGTTGTGATTCAGTTATAAGACTAATCCAAATAAGATTATCATGTTATTGTTGAATTATTACTTAGTTATTTCTCAAAACTCAAAATTCTACTTGTGTAGATTCGTTTAGTTCATGAATTACACTTGTTGTAACACCTCGTAAAAACCTAGTTAGACCAAGCTATTGTTTGATGGAATCTAATAAGTGAAACTAGAACCGAAAGAGTTTTTTTTTGAGTCAAGGTATGGTTTAAATGATATAAATTGTTTTTGAAGTTATGATCAGAAGTTTCGAGGTCAAACATAAAGAAATGATCATAATGCTCGGAAACTAGTAAGTTGAGCTAGTTAGTTGAACTACTATTTTGGAGTCTTGTATTTGAGTTTTGGAGTGTCATATGGAGGTCAAAACTTGTAAAAATGTTTACTATACTTAGATGTACATAATTAGGGGTTAAATTTCTGGGTAAGACACCACAAGGAGCACCCAAGGAATTCTTGAAGGGGACCCCAAAAATAGTCCCCAAAACTGTCAAAAAGTGTGACCTACATTTGCAACCTAACTTCAGTAGATAAACCTATGCCCCGTAGGTCATGGGAGTCGGTCATGTATGCAACTCCCTTAAAAATATGAGCCTCAGGTCAAACCACGAGACCAAACCACGGTCAGTAGTTCAATCTATAATTCATAGATGGCTAGGTCGTAGGTGCTCCCAAATTTCATCTTTTTAGTTTTAAGTTGGGGGTTTGGGAATTAGTTAGTTATTTAATTAGGGGTTAATATAGGTAGGTAAATAATTTAAATTACTACCTATATAATTATAGTAATCCCTAAACTAATCACTCTAACTAACTCACTCGAATATCCCAAAACTCCCTCCAAAAATCATCTCTCTAAGAAGCCAGGAAGAAAAAGATATTGGGGCAGCAAGTAGGTCGACTTTATCCATTTGATTCAAGCTACGTTTAGGGAATTGATAAAAATTATGTGAATCGTATTTATACATAGGTTCTTCCACCCATGGATATCCGATAGAAATCCCTCAATTGTGGATCCAAAATCCCAATTCTAGCTAGGGTTGAGATTGCATTTTACATAGGGTTTGGATGTGATCCCAATCTAGTGGGTAACATCCAATTATGATTGAATTATGTTTGTTTGATGAATATATGATTAATTTATATGAATTTTACGATGAACCCTAATCTAAGTTGATGAATGTGATCATTGTGGATTTATGCCAATAGAGGCAATGTTGAAGGTTCTAAATTGATATTCCTATTTCAATGTCTTGTATTGTAATTGATAAACGATAGGATCATCAAAATATGAATTGAACTAGACTTGATTGAATAGGAAGTATCTTGACCTATAATGTTAGAATTGAACCTTCATAATCTATAGAGACATGAATAACTTAGTATTAAAAGATGTCATCATATTACCTTGAAATCTATGTATAAAGAAGAGATTAAGAAAGAAACCTATCACGAACTGAGTCTAGAACCAGACGAGACCGACATTGTTGACCTCTCATAGGTCGCAGACAAGCCTACATACATCATTCTTACTCATCTAGATTAATTTTAGCTAAAAATTTGAAACTTTTTGTTTCCTAACATGCTTACTAAACATTCTATTACATGTATAATTGTTCACCATCGACCATCTAACATTAAGATCATCAAATGAAAGAAATAGTTCACAGCTGCATTAAATGTGTACTTGCCAAAACGGCACCAAAACAAAGTCTGTAATGAAATGGGAAATGAAACACTAGTGTCAAATGAAGAAATAGTTCAAAGCGGATGCATTTAAATGACCTGTAATTGCAACGGCACCCCCCCCCCCAAGTGTAATGAAATCCGGGAAATGAAAACACTAGTGGAACATCGCTCCACTAGCATAAGCCTACATAATAAGAATAGAATATTATAACAGTAAGAAAACCTCAGAGCATGAGGGCCTACCAGTACGGATGAAAGACTCCACGTTCGGCTAACTGCACGTGTAATGTAATATAACTGTCACTGCTGCTGCACCTAAAGTAAGATATTTTATGGACTAATCGCTACACACTTGCTACAGAAGTAATGAGTAATGTATGCACGTACACACCAAATGCGGACAGAGCGATGAGAAAGATAGCCCTAACTTTCTAACAATTTAGATTTATGGAAGTCAAAGTCAGATTTACTTGCAAATTAGGACAAGAGAATGTCAATGGATCCTACCAAATTGGATTTGGAAAGCATGCCTATGAGCATCATCAAATTATCATTGGACAATAGAACCAATTAACATATTTCACATATTCATATACGCTCAGTTCTATATCTTCTCTTTCAATGATGCACATTTAAGATCCTTGGGTAACCGGATTATGACTTGACGTTAGACTTCCCACAAATGCAGCCTCAATCATATGAGACCTACAATGGCGATCCTTTCTTAAAAACAACAGAGTCTGCTCATTCACTTACATAGTACTTCATTACCCATTCTTCATTTTAACTAGTGCCGATCACCATGTCATACATGGGATGTAGATTAAGGCTCTCATACGGCGTTTGCTATAGCAACGACCAAGAATACCCTACGTCAGTAGCTTTAAGTAATGCCGCTCACCTCTTGATTATCCTATCCTTAACACCCTTAGGTATCATCCTCATTTCATTAGCTACATCATTTGACGACTGACCTTAATTCATTATTTTTCATCGGAACTTAACTTATAACCGACATAGATACATCATGAGCATCATAAAATCCAGTGTCAAGAAATGCCACACCGCAAAATAGGTCGGAATCACCGACCAAAGTGATCAAACAACGCTACCGCTACATGCGAACGAGAAGGAATAGAAACCACACCAGGATCCCTAATTGGCAGTAGTAAGTTCGAAAAGACAAGGAATTTTAAGCGAGACGCGTACCTGGCGTGCCGGACAGTCTCATCTCATGAGAGGCTACTGTGAACCTCTCTCCGTACCCGAAATAAGGCATCTCGATCATTAGCTAGTACATCAGTGCCTTCAAAATATAAAGTTCCATATACATTCAATCATCGTCATGCGAATGCCTGGGCTTCAGTATGAGCCCGACATCGAAGCTCTCAATGAGCATAATTTCTCATCATTCCATTGTATTAAATGGGTTAGTCTCAATACTTTTATTAGAGTGTTGCAATAGAGAATGGTTCTCTTAACATTAACTTTAAACTCTCATAGGTGATGTATGTTTTAGTAAACATTTCACTAGGCGCATTTTTGAATTGTCTCTCATCTTTTAAAACAGGCCCATTATTTATATCAGTTGTCCTACATTTATTACATTAGCATATACTGCCGTCATAATTACTCACCCCGTTTTACGTGATGTTCATTTCATCATTATGCCAACGACACTGTGGCCATTTATGTAGAATGCTCTATGTGTTTCACACTCTTATTTAACCACTATAGAGCGTTTCATCATTTATTGTCATTTCATTATTCATTATTCATTTCTTCATATAGCCATGTACCTGTCATTAGTGTATCTTACGCTCGTACTTAAACCCCGTAGTGGTTTCATCATTATCATAATATATAATCTTAGCGTTCACTTATTTTTAATCGTATGCTGAACTTATGTGCAACGTCTATTACATACAAGACATGAGCTTCATATAATACTATGTGAAGTAAGACTCATATCCTTCCTAGATTATGTAGATACAAGACTTATGTATCTTGTATGTATGCAAGATCTCGATTTCGATCTAGATAAGTAGCCATATTCTGAAACCATTTCATTCAAGTATAGCATTTATGTATCAATACGGAAATTTGGCAAGGAAACAAGTTATGAACCCTGTGAACCCACAACTTACATTTTCTGAATATTAGTATATATCTCATGAATCTGGGACTAGATCAGAGACGCCCACATCAACACATTATTTTCTTTAGTTTTCTCCTGGATTATCCGCTTATTTTGCCGACACGGGTGCATGGGATCGAGAACCCCAACAACCTCTTATTTTTCATAAAATTGTAGTGGTACCAATTCGCTAGACAAGCGGACTGCTGACAGATCAAACCGCCCCACAACCTCTTTTTATTATTCTTTAATTTCGCCTAGGAGCGCTGAGTATGAGGTTGTGGAGTCTCAACCCCACAGCATCCTTATTCTTATTGTATTAAAAATTGACTTAGCTCAGGAGTTAGGCATGTGAGGTGAGGGGGGGTGTGGATCGAAGCCTCCACAGCCTCACTTTATTTTTTATTATTTTGACCTTCCTTATCGTTTCATTCTTAAGGTCGTGGGTTAGACATCCCCACGCCTCCCATTTTCTTTTCTATAGTGTCTTTTTTCACTGATTCGCTCGCCCACATGGAAGATCTGTGGTTCGATATCCACACATCCCCATTTTTAATTTTATCAATTTTTTCGTTTTTTTTGACCACTCACTTCTTCAGACCAGCGTTTCCATTTCGATTCCCCCTCAATCCCAATCTTTTTGTCATGCGATTTACAATGGCCGTACACGTGGATCTCGAGGTCGCCCATGAGTCGAATAATGGTGGACCTCACCCTTTATTCCTAAATAAAGTTTCCAAATTTATCTTTTTAATCTACATTTAGCCCTCTTGAACTTATAAGTTGTCTTGAAATTCGTCCCTTCTTTTTCTTTAGCTTTTCACCACATTTTCACTTGAATCTTAGGCGAAACTTCATAGATCTTTCAAACACTTTTCGGCGGAGGGGTGCTTTTCAAGGTTTCGTTAGCAAAATATAGATACTAAAATCATCCGCACTTCCATTTTAATGAAACATGACGATTTACATTAACTATGAACATAAAATGACAACCAAAACATTATCATTCGAAAGCCTTAAGCCGAGAGGCTCAATTACAGAGGCACATTTTTGCACACCAAACATACTTGCACAACTTTCAAATACATGGTTGTTTTCATATGATTTCAAGTACACAAACCTAATTCATATTCATCATGAAAAAATAACATACCCAAATCTCCAGTAATACTACCCACCTACGATTAATGGGGGCTAGTGACAGGGGCTGCAAAAAGGTGAAATAGTCCTTAGTTTTCGAATGGAATAATCTGAACCTTAAGGGGTCTCCTGGGAAAGGGACCAATAGAAAGAAAACTCATACCCTCTTTGACGTTTAAAATCTTGACTTGATTTCACAAAAACATCACCCAAGAGCACGTCTAAAACCTCCTCAATATCAACTCCACTCGATATGACACCTTCTTAGCCTAGTGTGCGATTATGTTTGTTTTCTTGTGATTTCGGTTTGTGAGTATCCAGGTGAAGAACTGGGTTTATTTTTTGATTTTGTATATATTTAGCAGAGAGAAAGAAATTTTGAGTGCAATAATAAGGGAGATGAGCGGTGAAGAGTTGAGAGATAGACGGAGAGAGGTTAGAGTTAATTAGGCTTAGGAGTCTAGTTTAGTACCTAGTCAAATTAAGGTCTAATTATTTATTAAAAATCTGAGTTTTCTTTTATTTTTTACATCAGATAATGAATATAATTTTAATTAATTATATTTAATTCAATAGATTAAATTAAAAATCAACAGTAATTATTGCTTCCACTAGTTCAAACCCATGTGAAGCAAGACTTCACTTCAAGAGCTCAATTTCGGCTCTATCTTCACAAATTTCCCCTCCACCTTATTAATTAAATAGTTAATTATAAATTTAGGTTAATTACGATACCACCCTTAGCCTCAATAAAGACTATTTTACCCCTAGACCCTCCAAACGTAAGATTTCCTCTTTTTAAGTCCGGTAAAGATTCCTTCGAGTAAATCTTCATATTCGAGATCCCTACATGAACCTTTACTAGCTCAAATAACTCCCCAAGTTAAATGGCTTTGATGAAGCAAGGGTTCCGAAGTCTGGTTCTACGCGTATCAATCCGTGTGAACCCTGGTCTAATCATAGGCATTCTAGACACATCAAGTATCACTTAGTATATCCATTTTTAGGGTTGTTACAAAACCTTTAGATTTGTATTTGTGATCATGATATCTAGGATATAGGGTGAGGCAAATATGATTACCTAGTGATGATAAGGCTTTGAGAGTAATGTCTAAAAGAGAATAGAAGCCTAATATGTTAGATTGCAGTGAGAGGCCTATACTCACCTAACCTAACTTAGGAATGTTGGCTGGATGAAAGTGATAGAATCACTTAAACATGAATTTATTGTCAAGGGCATCCTTGTATGAGATATAAGTGTTAACAAAGGATTAACAAGTAAATTTAGGGGTGTATGCTTGGATCCAAGTGGATATTGTCAATGAGATGGAGTGTGTCACACGATAGATTTTTGACTTTAAGAATAAAGGAGATACATACATATTTGATGTGAAGAATATCCAAGTTAAAGAGGTAACTCTTACATAGTAGAGTGTGGGTTTTCCCAAAGTTAGGTCTGATTAGATGGGATTCTTCACATAGTTGAGTTAAGGTTCACAGTAGAGATCTCTATATCTTATGAACTAACACATGTTTGAGAAGCATTTCATATTGCTAAAACCATAATAAACTAAGACTTACTAATGAAGTAACCCATACGGTTCAATTGTATAGATGAACTTATACATACAAAAGTGGTATCTCATAGTGTTGAAGAGTATAGGTGTACCTCATAGGGTTCTAAAGATAAATAGAGGAACTAGGTTCTAAACCAAGAAGACCTAAAAGTAATACTTAGCATGAATATTATTATGGGATGCTATGATTGCGTTGTACAATGTATGACTTAGGGTCACTAAGAAGAAGTCTTGTGATAGGATTGGACTAGACTAGACTTTCCTAGTTATAGTTGACTAAAGGTGAGAGATTCCATGAGTTTGAGATTTAAGATAATAATGAGGACAAAGTAGGGTGAATATGACTAGGATGACTTCAGGGTTATGCTTAGTGTGAAGGGTAGTATGGGATGTCTTCCATACATTGCACAAGTGTGTCTTGGGGTAACTTAGAAGTATTGTACCCTTATGGAATAGATAATCTTTAGAGTTTCCAAGTATACAGACTATATTAAAATTACATGGAAATCTAGATCTTGACTATGAAGGTGGACAATGACCAAGAATGACCAAAGAGAGGTATTTTGCTTGGGTAGTAGTATGGGATGATATCCTTGCATTTCACAAGTATACTTGGAGGTGTCTTCTGAAGTAGTTCACTTGTAATATGAAAGACTTAGGGTTGAGGTGTAACCTTGTAGGTCTAAGTAGAGACCTTATTATAAATGTGATGTTTCTCCTATATTCATTTACTATGTCGTATATTGACTTAGGTTTATATGATGCTTGTATTAGATATTATGATATGACTATGATTATTATTATTATAATTATATTATTGTCTCTTATGTTTGTGTATTATGTTGACTAGCCATTTGAGATGCTCTTGGGTTGTGCTATCTTTCATACTTAGTACCTTTTGTACTAACACATATTGCCTATATTCTAAACAAATGTAGGATTGGATATTTGATTTGCTATTGGAGACTGGAGTTTCAAGGACTTATAAGAACTGAAGATATTGGTGAGTCCTCATAGTTTCGAGGATAACATTCACTTTATCGTTACATCATTTATTTTTATTTTTAATATTTTATATGGGCTGCATACCAAAGACTATTATTCATGAGTTTTATATAGATGGTTTGAGCCAAAGGTTCTAGTAAAGTCTCCGGCTTGTGTTTTTATGAAATATGACTTTAATTGTAAAAATTTTAAATTCCTCTATATTTTGTATTGTCTTATGTTGTGATCATGCTAAGGTCTTGTATGAGACCCCTTCGGGGTCAAGTATGCCATGTCACGTTTAGGGGGTGGTCTCGGGGCATGAAACTGGCTAGGTCAGTTCATTGAGTTATACATGCTCCAGTTAAGAATGTTTCATTATCAATGCATTAATGGTGCATTATCAGTTAGCATGTCAGTATTTTGAGCTATCCATTATTACAAAATTTCGTCATAATGTATTATTTACATAATCAGTTGGTAGTAATACTTAGTAACCGATTATTTCCTAGGTTAATAATCAACCCCACCCCCTGGAGTCTAGAACTCATGTGCGCCATGTAGTTGTGGGTTCCTTTGTGGGTATCGTTTTAGTGATCATGCCAGTCATGCATGTATACCTATGACAAGGTATATTAGGTCCTGTTTATGGAGAGTATACATCAGACACCATATTTAGCTCATGTGGTTTTGTGACAATTATTAGTAGCTCTCACAATCAATCAGATTCTAATGTAGTGACAAGGTTATCATATCATTATTCAATCTCAGCATGTAATAAACTTTGGTCATTACATTTAGTTAGTTCATGTTCATGTTTTTCAGTACAGTATCATGCCCATCTTATAATTTCTCAATTATATGATTTGTCCAGTTATGTGTATTGTTCATCTTTATTCTATCATGCATTCTCATTACCTTTTGAAGAACCGACGCATACTCTGCACTACATGTTATTGTCATGTAGGTTCAGTTTCTCAATTTCCAGATCAAGTATAGATCGGTTCCCGATTTTTAGCTTAGTAGCATCAGTGGTGAGTCCTCTCCGAAGACAACATACATGTTTCCTTTCTTTTTAGTCTTTAATTTAAGTTTTTCCAAATTTAGATGGGGACTGTATCAACATCTCTAGTAATTTAGAGTCTTATTTCATACATAGTACTAGATTCAACTTTAGTTTTGAGTTTGATCTTTCAGTTGTTATTAGACTCACAATTTCTTTATATTCAGACAGTATTGGGTATTCCTTATCATTACATTTTATCTCATAATTTAGCTTCCACACAGTATTTCCTTACTCAAGTTCATTTACTATGCTTATTAAATTCCAGCAGGTATAACTTGGGATCACTCGTCATCCTAGGTCCGGTTTCCACGTCCTAGGGGTAGCTTTGGGGAGTGACATTTCTACATCGAATTCTACCCTTCTCCTGCATACATTTCTAACAAACAAAATTGATCGATCGTGCATGTTTCTGTGATCTCATTGCTATATTTTTGAGTTCATTAAAATTATCAAAGTTTGAGGTACCATACTTTTTTAATGGTTAGTTCATTTTATCTTGGAAGGGATGGATCTACAACCTTGGGTACTTGATGTGATCAAATTTCTTAAGCCAAAATTTGCATTGAAAATTTAGAGCATACGACTTCACCTATTCCTTGAGTTTTGAAGCACTACCTGATATGAGAGAATGAAATCCTCTTCATCCCTCTCCCTCGATAAATTCTAATGTCATCAATAAACATGATAACAAACATATTTAGATAAGGCTTAAAAACTTTGTTCATAAGGTTTGTGAATGATTCATGAGCATTAGTCAAATCAACCCTCAATGATGTCTTAGGGATGCCACTTTCTCTTACTCTGAACTGATGATAGCCAGATCTGAATTCCATCTTAGAAAAACAAGTGGAACTGTGAAGTTGATAGAAAAGATCATCAATCCTTAGAAGTGGATACTTATTCTTGATATGAAACTTATTCAATTGACGATAATCTATATATATTCTAAGAGAACCATCTTTCTTCTCACAAATAAGACCAGAGCGCCCTAAGGTGAGACACTTGGTTGAATGAAGACTTTCTCAAAAAGGTCTTTCAACTACTCTTTTAACTCTTTCAATTCAACTGGAGCCCTTATTTATGCAAGAATAAAGGTAGGACAAGTATAATAAAGAGTATTTATACCGAAGTCTATTTCTCTCAAAAGGGATTATGGGAAGATCATATGGAAAGGTGTAACATTTCGAATATCCATAGAGCCTAACATAGGTGTCTTGAGGTATAGACACTGTTTTAGGACTATAATAATGAAAATAATTCATTTAGGATGCTTAGATTCAAAAAGTCCATGACGTTTGGAAATTTGGTTCAAGAACGTACTAGTGTGCCTTAGCCTATTTGTCTAGCTTTTAGGAGTCAGAAATTCATGAAATTATGTGGGAAGGTGTTCAACATGTTTTTAAGATGTTTCGAGGTCGAAACATCCAGGTATGATTCCCCAAGGACCAACCAAGGGCCATTGAGGAGGACCCTTCCATGTTGATGTCAATACTGCCTAGGCAGTGTGCAACCACGAGAGGGCAACGATGATCCGTGCGTGGAACGATGGAGAATCGATGCCAAACATCGTCCCACACTAAGACAAAATTTTGGAATCCTTCAAATTAAGACTCTCTGACCGAGACCGACTGTTTTCTTTGTGCATCACAGAAAGCCACAATGGCCCGTCAACTCACCAACAACCACATGATTCGGGGTTCCGTGTGTAGTTTTAACAAGTTCCTGCACATTTTAAATTAAGTTCATTAAATAATGTAGGGGGTTAGGGGTTAGTTTGGATTAAATAAATTTAATTACTAATTCCCTCCCCCTATATAAGACCCCAACACTCATTAATACTAAACACAACTCACAACATAAACTCCTCTTCCTTCTCTCTTCCTTTCCTCTCTCTCTATTTGAAGACACCATTGAAGACAATCTATGGGGAGGTTTTGGGGGCTTATAACATGGAAAGATTTTCACCAACAAAGGAATTTTCACCAACATTGGGTTATGGGATCTAATTTACCTTTGACACTCTTTCCTCAAAGGGTTCCTTCAAAATGGATTTTAAAAGTTGGGTTTTAAAGTGGTTTTCACTCAATTACAAATTTGATGTTATAATCTGAGTTTTTTTATATTTTCTTTAGGGTATAGTGGATATATTAACATGTATTTTAACTTTATTATGGTAATTGGTGATGGTTTGACCTAAATTGAATAGCATAATCCTTAACATTTAACCTTAAGTTTGATCTTGATGTAAATTGGGTTGTGATTTGATTAATTGCTGGCTTGGATTATGGTTCAATCATTCTAATTATGTTCTTTAGAATAATCATCTAACAAATTGGAGTGATTGTTGTCTTTCATCTAGTCCTTGAAGAAGATGGGATCAAATAGGTTAAAGGTGATTGAGACTAGGCCTCTGTATATTAAGCGTTGATCTGGTACACATGTGCTATAGTGTTTATTCGTCTTATTTCACGTTGAATATTGAATTATGATTTTCACAACACAACATCTAAATTTTATTTAAAATGGGTTTCATGGTAAGTCCTAATTATGCACATTAAGGAAGACTTGATAAGTCTTATATCTCTATCGTTACTGCTTCCATTGGGTTAATTGTGGTTAAGTCCATGATGTTATATTGGATTATGTCATGTATTATAATTGATAAGGATGGTAATGAAGTGGAATTTACATGTATGACTTATGTTTTGAAGAGTTGATTAAGTGTATGTGATATAAATGATGGTGCTTACTATCAATGTGCCTTATTATGTTATGAAATGCTAATGTGTTAACCTCACTTATATGAATTGTGATGAAGGACTTATACTCATACATTTCTTATTGAGCTATTGATGAGGATGATTATACAAGGGGTAGACCCTATGACCTAAACTAAGCTATGATTGATAACTAAAGACTTAAAGATATTTCAAAAAGGGACTCTAGCTTAGCACCGAGTGAACTAGATTGAGGAGTTTCCCTTACCACATAGGGAGGGTAGGACCACTAAAGTATTCTTGAGATTGGAAAATACAATGCATGAAGCATACATATGGTCTCCAAATATATCTCCTAGTTCTTGAACTATGTTACCCCCATATGAATACTAGCTAGTGGATCCACGTAGTTGCTATGTTTTATGTTTTGATACTAACTTGGCAAGTAGACCGCCTTATTTTGGTGCAGGATTTTATTAGACCATATTCAATACTAGATCATGTGATCTATGTCGGTTTTATGAAAAGCGTGTCCCCAAAGATAAAATGAATGAAGAAATTACTTCTAATAGGCGACCTACGGGGTCTAACTTAGCTATGTTAGGGGTGTGGGACTATCTACGCATTCCTTTCGTTATCCTGAGGGTAGTTCTTCGGCGGATGTTTCTATTATGTTTAGTTATGATGACTATGATCTTCTATGATGAACTTTGCCCATATTTGCTACCTTTATATGTTGATAGTTCCACCTTTGCGTCTGCTGGCTTCTATTGTTCCCGTCGCTTTCACCTCTCTCACTGTTATATTCTGTGGCGTATGTCATTATTCTGGTTTCTTGTGCGGCAATCAGATTGAGGAAAGTGTTATGAGGTATGCTCGGTCATTGCCTTTTTGGACTGCTAAGGATATGCATAGTATGGTGTGTGGAGACTTAGTATGAATGATTAACTCTTATCATACTGTTATGTTCTCTTGATGATAGGGTGGGTAATTATCATGGTTTCAAAGTATGTGGGATACATATTACTGTTTGAGTTTGTAAGGCATGTTTGGTTGATTGTATGACGTTTGAGTATTGCTGCATTATTTTAAAGGGATAAAATGCCATGTGTTGACAAAAGTCCCTTTATAGCATGTTTTGTTCTTATATGTTCAGGTCTCATAATTAGTATAATTGGAGTACTACCCCATTTTCTTCCCATTTCCAAACATTTTAAGGTTCCGATCATCTTGAAGGTTCATTTGAGACGACTTGAAGACTCTTGGATTTCCTCTCTATGAGCTCTAAATCATCCAATTGGTAGGGGTCCTTCATACATTTTTGAGGGCGATGAGAACTATCTTTGTTATATTGTGTTTTTTTTTTAAACACTTTTAAAGTGTTTCATTTTACTTTCATTTTAGTACGTTTTGTATAAGCCTATATGTGGCTTCTTTACATTTGATGTAGGGCTATACCCAAATTGCTATGATCATTTAGATGGTATGAGTTGAGACAATATTTGAGGTTATCTTTATATTAAATTACAGGTATGTAGAGGTATATGTAAACCTCCAAGTAGATCTAATGAAAAGTTTTAAATTTTTTCACAAATTTCAACCTATGAATGTCACGACTTGAGACTAAGATGCTATTCTTAGTCCTTAAAGAGGACGACTACGCCAGTTACGTCTATGGGGTAAACCTGAATGTAATAAAACCTTGTATGGAGCAGGAGGTTTGAATATCATTGATTTATGTCTCTCTCTACCCCACTTTTATGTAAGGTTGTATATTCATGAATTCTGAAGAGCGCACCACCTTTGCAAAGGAACTTATGTGATCCTAGGAGATCACTATTTTATTGAAATCCTATTCTGCCATTTAGATAACTTAATCGTGTGTTTATTGCATATAATTTTATTTGTTGTGCTATATAAGAATTGAACACTCAAAGTGAATGGCAACTCGGAAAGACTTGAAGAGGTAAAATGCCAATTTGCGGGAGCTCCTCCCTGTGATGGAACAAGTTCCCCCCCTCCACTGAAGACGATGCTGGATATGGAGCCAAGTCACCGTCCAATCCCTCCTTTGACAGATTAGAATATAAGGATCACGCTTCTTCAATGCCGCGAGCTATCTCCACTCAGCACAAGTTCCACATCAAACAACCGCAGTTATGACGGACCAGAAAACCGGGATGTTGTACCCCGTTCACATTACAAGTCACTACTATGGCTTTCCCGATAAAGTACTTCACTTTCACTCAACGATATGAACCCTCCTACTTTCTACGGGTCAAAGTTTGATGAAAACCCCCCAAAAATTCATCGGATGAGTATATAAAAAATTTTGCTACGGTTGTCCCATAGTGAAAAGGCCGAGCTTTCCTATTTCCCTTGTCCCACTTCAACTTAATGACGTCGGAGTTTGCTGCAATCATCTTTTTGGTGCAATAAAGAGATAAAGGACCTTTCCAAGGTGGTACTTGACTTGGAAATTTTCAATAAAAATTTTTCTAGATCGATGCTTTCCTAGGGAGAATGAGGGAAGATAAAGTGTTGGAGTTCATAAACCTTCACCATGAGGTATGGAGTGTTTTCATGAATACCTCCTTGAAAGTTGATTAAGTTATCAGATCAAAATTCTCCTTCTTTTGGTTTCCTCCGTCCCTAAGATGAAATGAGCTCTTTTTTTTGTTTACAGCGGGGGTGCCCGGATGCTATTGCAAGAGGAGTCATTGGCTATACTACACGAACAACTGAACATTTCTCGTCTTATGGTGCATGTCCAAGCCATGTAGAAGAGGCAAAGGTTAGGAGAAAAGAGTATGGGTGCTACGAGGGCAGATGTTTGATAGAGGGTTGTCTCAAAGCACAGGCTTGAGATACAAGACAAGCCCTAGAGTTAAGAAGCGGTTTCAAGTCAAGTCCTTCCAAAGTTGTCCAAATCATGTCTTGTTTTTTTGTTGTTGAATGATGAAGGTCTGGGCATTTCTTGTTCTTTTCTCTTTTGTAGTCCAGATCATTTCCTGCAATCTTATCTTCTTGTTTCAAAACTCTTCTCTATCTATCAATTTATATTCCTCAACTTGTTTCTCATGGATCATCAGCCTTGCTATGTCCATATCTTCTATCGGCATAGTTGTCTTGCCCTCCTTACTTAGACAGATGAAACAACCCAGCAACAAACAGACTTATCCTGCTCCTACTGTCAGCAACCATCTCTGGAGCATAACAAGATAGTTGGGTGAACTTAAGGTTGTACTCATGTATACTAATAGATTCCTTAAGAGTGAGGAATTCTCTTGCCTTTGCTTCCCTTATCTCTTAGGTAAAGAAGCACCCTAAGAAGGCCTCCTCAAACACAACCTAGCTCACAATTCATGCATCCTCAGCTCTACCATTCATTCATTGGTTGAACTACACTCTATAAACACCCTTCAGTTTCGATGCAACTAGTTCCACTTGCTCAACATCTATCATAGGCATTACTTTGAACACTTTCTGCAACTCTTCCATTAAGTTGTCTGGATCCTCAGTAACACTTGAGCTAGTGAAGTTTGAAGGATTTATCCTCAAGAACTCACGAATTCTTGATGTATCAGCCATGCAGTTTCTATTGTCAACTCGACCTACAACTTGTGGGTTGACCCACGGTCCATAGGTCACCCTCCGTGGTTCAATAGTTATGCAATATTTCAGGGAATTCAAACGAGGACTCCATTTACGGTCAATGGATAAGATTATAGTCTGTCATGTCACTTCTTGGTTGGAATACTGAAAATCAAATTTCTGACCAAGACCTACGACTGTCCATCTATAGCCCGTCACTGGACTTACGATCCGTGGTTGTGTTTGTTAGTGTCCACTTTTGCATTTTTCAGCTTGTATCTTCATCAACCACATATAAGTCTATTTACTGCAAGAGTTACATAAAAACATTACTTCTAATAACAAACTATCCTAAGACACACACAAATATTAAGTAAAATGCATCAAAAATCTCATAAACTCACGATATATCATACAACACACTCCTGAGTGGTTTGCTACACCAACCCCCCTAGAACCACAACTTATCCATGCAGGATTCCTCCTTACCGGAAGTCTTCTTCCTCTACCACACTACCTTGAAACTATGCAGGTCTAGCTCTAATATTTTGTGAATTCTAATTCTTGAAATCACCTTTATTCCTTGGTGCAGGTGCACTAGAAGATGATGAAGCATGTCTCTTTTGCTTTTGTTAGAATGATGACTGGTTTGCGTTTCTCTTCTGTTGCTCGTACTCATTTCCTGCAATCTTAGCTTTCTTGTTTCACAACTCTTCTTTATCTTTCAGCTTATCTTCCTCAACCTATTGCACATGGATCATCAGCCTTGTTATGCAACTGTCTTGCCCTCCCAACTTGACAGACAAGATAACCCAGCAACAAATAAACTCATCCTACTCCTCATGTCAACAACCATCTCTAGATCATAACAACATAGTTGGGTGAACTTAAGGTTGTACTCATGTATACTCATAGCTTCCTTCTCAAGAGTGAGGAATTCTCTTGCCTTTGCTTCCCTTATCTCTTAGGGAAATAAGTGCTCTAAGAAGGCCTCCTCAAACACAACCTAGCTCATAATTTGTGCATCCTCATCTCTACCCTTCTTTGATTGGTCGAACCACATACTAGAAACACCCTTCAGTTTCTATGCAGCTAGTTCCACTCACTCAACATCTATCACATCCACCACATTGCACACTTTCTACAAATTTTCCATAAAGTTCTTTGAATCCTTATTAACACTTGAAACAACAAAGTTTGGAGGATTTATTCTCAAGAAGTCACGAATTCTTGATGTATCAGCCACATCCTTTTGAATATCTCTCTTTTGGCTAACTTGGTTGGTTATAACTTGGATCAACATTTAGATCATTTCCCAGAACTCAACATTAGTGACTTCTCCTTGGGGTTGCACTTCTGGTGCATTGGGGACCCCTTAATCCTAAGGATCAACATTCCCTCTAATCGAAACAAAAGAGTTAAAGAATGAATGTTCCAAATTTCGCAAACCTTCAATTTAGTGTGTCGCACTTCACACCGATAACTAGGACTCTAAATGTAACACCCCAAAAAGTTTTTAGGTTAAGCTAGAGCTAAACGTAAAGGTTAACATCAGTAATAAGGGTTAGCGACTAAGGAAATGGGCATGGGACAAGTCAAGGAGCCAAGTCTACCGTAAATTTCTAGGAAACTGACCACCTACATGCCAGCCTTTATAGCTAGTTGTGGCCACTAGTCCCCGTGGTGGTGAGGCAATGAGCCCCTCAAGGCTGCCCAAAAAGCTCCCCTCCACATGAGCCATGAAGTGGCTCGTGGGAGTGGTCATGGACTTGCCTTAAAGTCTTGGGTCTTTAGGATTGTGCAGCATAACTACTGCTCAAGGAACCACAGCACCTTCACAGGTCGTGATGCCCTTGGAAGTTCATAAAGAGGTCGGTGAACCCTGGGAAGCCCACCCAAAGTTAGTGTTGTTTAGGTAATTCCTCTTTAGTTGGGTGTTAAGTGAGGTCATTTTAAATTATTTGTATACACCTATATAAATCATTAAAAGTCAAATTCAGCAAAACTAAGTCATATTCCCCAACACCCAAATATTTCTAAAAGATCATTTATTCTCAAAAATACTCTCTAGAAAACTCAAGTAAGAAGAAATAGAAAGAAGTTAGATCTAGGGCTCAAGAAGCTAAGTTTTCTACTCAAATTCTTTGGAGATATATATATAAGGTAATGTAAATCTTTATCGATGGATAGAACTCATCCATGGAGTCCCTCCAAACTCAATTTCAAAACTAGTAATTTTCCTCAAAAGTTAAGGTTTAACTTCAATCTCATGGGTTTCTTTCAAAAACATTTCTAATAATTGATTTATGATATATTATGTATACATTGATTAATTCCTATGAATTTTATGTTGAATTACCCAAGAACCCATTAAACACCCATATTCCTCAATTATGATCTTGTGATGTGGATTTGTTGATGATAGAAGTGTGTTATGAAATTAAGGATGTAGTAATTGGGTTACTTGAATTATGCTTATCTCCATGCATAATTTAGGGATTTCAATGTTGTTTATGGAGATGATAATGGTCCTTGAAGGCAAGTAATGAAAATTGATTCATGATTATTAGATTGTGTTATATGCATTAAACCTTTAGTGTAAAGTTATTATGATTATGATCTTGTGTGTTGTTGAAAGGCTATAGTCATATACACACCTATGTATGAATATGATATGATATTAAAGGTTTTCTCACAATATGATGATTCTATGGTTGAAGGACTATTATCACTTATTTAATCTAGGAGCTACATTATGAATTATGTTGGATTGATTGTCAAGACATTCTTGTACAAGTATGAAATTAAGTCAAGACTTAAAATGAACTCCGTGAGAATTAATAGTTACCACCGAATGGATATTTATATGAGATGGAAGCCCTTATGATAGTAGAGGTTGGGTTTCTAGGAGCAATCTCTTGGATAGAATCACTCATGTTAGTAGAGCTAGTAGCAATCTCTTATCCCATAAACTATGTGCCCTCATAGGTCTTTATCTAGTGGATCCATCTAAGCTAATAGTATGGTTCTACATTAGGCAAATAGGATAACCCACTTTTTGGTGTGGGGTAGACACTGTATTACATGTTAAGCTCACATGGTCTATGACAGTTAAGGCTTATCCCCATTATAATAGTATGAACAAAAATATGATTATTAAAATATGACTACTCAAGGAGATTTACTTAGCATGGGTGGGATTATGGGATCTTACTCATGCATTGCATAAGTAAGCTCTAAGGGTACTTATGGTATGTCTTTCCTATGATACAGTGATTTATGAAATGAATATTCTTATGACTTATGTTTCTCCATTACCTTCTAAATGATTTTTTAAACTTAGTAAATTGCATGCATTCTACTAGAATGTCCCTTTTATCGTGTTTTCATGCATGGCTATCATACTTAGTGTATTTTTGTACTAACCCATATTTTTCTACATTTTAAAAGAGTGTAAGGTCTTGTTTGATGTGATCTTCATTTGGTTCAGTTCAACCTAGGATTCGACTAATCTCCTAGATTGTGGTGAGTCCTCATGATTCGAGGATGGGTGTTTTGTTTGTACTTTGATTTTCTTGTATTTACATTTCGAATTATGTTGTAAGGATAGTGACCCTATTTGATCCCCATATTGTAATATATGTCTATGTTGAGAAAAGTCTAGACTTCAGCTTTCCTTCGTGATAATTTTGGACTTGAAAAGCATTTTTACTCTTTAATGTTCTATACTTACGTTATGATATGCTGAGTGCCTTACATGTTGCCTTTCGAAGTTCTATTCTATGTGCATTGTTCATCTAATTTTTGGTTGGGGGGTGTGTTGTGGTTGGTTTTTGACCTTGTTTCAAGTAACAAACTTTGTTCCGATAGCACAAAGTTTAGGATGATTCTAAGATGATGTCTCATAACCCATTTAGACAGTTTTTTGCATGAAGTGTGTAAAACCCGCGGGCGCAAATCTATGAATAAATGGTAAATAGGTTTAGTAAAAAAAAAAAAAATTTCACTTCTTTCATTACTCTTAAGTCATACCTTAGAGTTTAACTCTATAAATCCCCTCTACTAATCCTTCTCGTACGCCTTAGGATGGAAAAGAGAATGCAAAACAAGGATCTCATCCTCAAGCTCCAGTTGATCCATTGGATGAAAATGTTATTCATGTGGAGTTAAGTCATACTATCCAAATATTGTCTCAAGTCATCATAGATCAAGCCAATAGAGAGGAAATTGATGCTATGAACCCTAATGTGAATTTTGCGGCTTTTAGAATGAACCCTCTCGAGTTTCATGAATTAGAAGTGGAAGAGGACCTCAATAATTTATAGATAAGGTTCAAAAGTACTTGATAATTAAAATATGGGGGTCCCACCTTGGTAAAGCGGCGAAGTGGGTTCGAACGCTATACTAATCGAAAAGTGTTGCTCAAGTTTGGTATGATCAGTGGAAAGGAGAGAGACCCGTATGAGCGGGCCTGGTAGAATTGGAATCTTTTTAATCGAAATTTCTGGATAGATTATTTCCCTTAGAGTTGAGGATACTAAAGATGCAAGAGTTAATTAATCTTTGTCAAGAAGGTGTGAGTGTGAATGAGTGTGCTCTTAAGTTCACCCAACTATCAAACTATTCTCCAACAATGGTAGCGGACTCAAGGGCTAAGTTGAATGAGCTTGTGATGGGAGTGTCTGACTTGGTGCAGAAAGAATATTGTAGAACAATTCTCATTGGTGATATTAATATCTCATGTCTTATGGTTCACACACAAAAAATTGAGAAGTCAAAGTTCAAAGGAAATAATACGAAG
Organism: Solanum habrochaites; assembly: GCA_027704765.1. Lineage (NCBI taxonomy): Eukaryota > Viridiplantae > Streptophyta > Magnoliopsida > Solanales > Solanaceae > Solanum > Solanum habrochaites. Next base: position 44,361,314 of record JAKWJA010002499.1, read on the forward strand.
GTTAAAAGAACAGGGACCATGTGATGAGAACTTCTCCAATACTAAGACGATGGACAAGGTAGCCTAAGGTTCAAACAAGGGTTTTCCAACCAAGGATCCTCTTGTGCTTCAAGGTCAATAAAGATAGGGTATTTAACCCTAAACCTTAAGGAGGTAATAGTGGTGGTTTTTATGTGAATAGGCCTGATAGTGCAAAGTGTGGAAGGAAACATGATACTAAGTGTCTAGTTGTCATGGATGGTTTCTATGGTTGTTCAAAAAGTTGTCACAATATAAGAGATTGTCCTATGCATATTGCTAAAGGAAGAGAGGGAAGAAAATCCTCCTCGGTTAAAACTCCGATGCTCCAAAGAAAAACTGCTTATATGTTCTTCGATCTCGAGGTGACCAAGAGAGCTCCAACTGTGGTGACCAGTATGTTAAAAGTATTTCTTGTTGATGTGTATGCTTTGTTGGATACCGGTGCTATTTTATATTTTGTGACGCCCTTTGTGGCAATAAGGTTTGATTACCACCACATTCAACAAACCTTGGGCTCATATCAAGAAGTACCTAATGCATCATGCATTTGTTCACATGTTAACAACACCACATTCAAGCCTATAACCTTAACCACTCCATAGACTCCTACTAACCCACTTTCTAGAAACTTCTCACCATCTCTACCAATTGAATTTTCATGCATTACAACAGTAAGATGACTTATTACTCATCATAAAACCTTATCTCTGTCTCCTCCACATTCATAAACTTAGATAGAATAAACACACCATAACTATCACAATAAGAAATAACAATCTTCTTCTCTATCATCACACTGCTACTATCAACAACCCCACTCTAAAAATTAAAAGGGTAACTAAAAGAGCTTTAGGGAGAAAGACCATAAGTATGATTTGCTCGAGATATATGATATAAGAATATGCAAGGCTTAACATTATGTTGCTATCCATTGAGAGTAAATCATGAATTTTCGAGACTGAACATACTATGAGACATAATAGGCTCATGTCATGAGGCCAATATCCATAACTTTATGGATTAAGCTTGAGATTAATGGGCTTGTCTTTGCCCCTCATTTTAGAAACTGAACATAGATGTGAATCTCTCTAAAGTGTATAATATTAGGTCATAGACACAATTCTTATATAAGAAACATCATCATGATGTTGTAATGACTAAACTATGAGGAATAAGGTAGAGTATGAATGGATTGATATAACTATCTCATTCTCAACACTTGACTTGATTCCTCACCTTATCATCTTCCCCTTAGGTTCGGAGTTGACACTTTGAAATCTATGGACCTATTCCATATTCTCTAAATTATTTAACAATTGCCTTACTCCAATACTTGGAAAATCTGATCTCATGACTACTCAACTATCCATAAATAGGTACCAAGACTCCTTCAATTCATAGGTAGGACCTCTTTATATGATGCTTGTCTTAACCTCTTCTCAAAGGCTTATAAGAATGCTTCATCTATCTCTTAAGGGAAAAGCCAATGCTTACATCAGACTATCCCACATTAGTAGCTCAGTTATATTATCTAGGCACACATGAAGAACATCATTAACTCAATTGGAACCTCATCTTATTACATTCCATTTAGGTACACCTCTTAATTCTCTTTTTACTCTTATGATTTAGCCACACTTTACTTCCCTTATCAAAAAGTTAAGGTATCTCACTTGTACAACTCACATTTATTGCATATAACATCTCAATTTCCTCACCTACTCCATGTCAATTCATCACATCCGAAGACTAACATCATCACCCTTATGTTTCCATTATTTTGATCATGGAACTCATCGCAAATTCAAGCTTAATGTTTATTACTAAATACGAATATCGATATGATTGCTCACTTACTATATTAACTTACAACTACTAGATACAAATTAAGAAACATCTCACCCACTCAAATCTCATGTCAAGTAATCAATCTTTCTCTCCTAGTCTTCATACTTACAAATCACCATCACATTCCACTTCGACACTTAAGTACTAGTTACTCATTCATTATACATCATTGCCTAATTCATTCTATAACACTTCTAATATTATGGGCTCTTCCTTAAAAATCAGTAGTCTAGCTTAGAGCTATCACCTCAAGAGTAATAATTCTCTCGTATTCAACACTTACAGTTGGTCGTTACCAACACAATGACACCTCATCATAAACTCCTTTCTAGTTAAAGCATTACTCCAACTCATCCTAACTTGAAACTCTTACTCTACTTCCTATCATGAAATCTTCACAGCTCATCTCTTCTTAGTCTATTCATAATGGAAAACTCCTCATTAATAACTTAATAGGTGAATGACTATAGTAAGATAGCTTGCCAAAAAAAACATCCCCCTTTCTTATATTGCTAAACATTTGCATGCATTTCTCTACCTTTGGGAACTCATACTACTATTGCTTATAATCTCATAGCTTATATTATCTTTTCGGGTGAAATACTACCCAAGGTCCAAAACACACTTTCGCATAAGGGTTTCAACTGAAACAAGGTTTAGAGAAAAGAGTTAGGAAATACATATCGCTTTTATCTCAAAACTAAACACTTAAAATAACTCACGAGCTTCTTTCAAGCCCATGTATAGTCTCATGACTTTCTCTAGACTTTTTTTAAGATTATCTCATTGATAATGAACTGACTTTTCTTTTCAAGTACCTTTTGTATGGGGGGATAGTCGAATGAATCTGAGAAACGCACGAGTTTTGAATAATTTCCTTATGACACATCTCTTCTGCAAGATATAGAGTATGAAATAAGGGAAATTTTTTCTAAATATTTGTAGTCCTTCATATATAGAAGTGAGGCCCTCACAAATAACAACCATGAATAATATCCTACTAATATGGCTATATAGGCACCCTAGGACACTTGAACTATGTGCTCTGATACCAAGTTTGTCACGACCCCAGCCTACAACCTAGACGTGGCTGTCACTCGAGAATCATTGTTGGTCCCCAAGCGAACCCCCATCCTAGCTAACTACAAGTGGAAGACTAACTTATGCATACATAAGTATCAAATTGAAGGAAACGTTTAAAACTAGTTTACTGAATCTCAAAATTAAACTAAATATACTGAGTATGAAGCATAAATTTTAAATAAAATATCTGAAACTGAAAGACTTCCCAAAACTATCTATATATGAAGCATCTAATATATATATAGAGGAGCATTGGGATAAGAACCATGACTACTCAAAATCTAGTAATACTAATAATTCATAAAATAGGATGTAATGACCCGAGAGAACCCCCTAGTTGTTACTGGCGTATTCGACCTCTCGCAGGTCTTATACAAACCTCTTAGCATTAATTTCTCACATAGGTATGAAAAGTAGTGTGGAATTAAAAGTTTTCAAAATAAATTCAATTAAAAAACTCTTTTATAAAATGTAAGAAGAACTAAGTCTCATCACAAGCCATCCTAGACATATCTCATTATCATAGGGTCATAGCCCTTATGTTGAAAGAAAGATACTAGTCTTTATACAATGTATTTAATGAAAGATAACTACAAATAACATTCACGTCCTCAAACATATGAGGACGTACCAAGACTCTTGAGAGAACAATCTCCTTTCCAAGCTTCAACTCTAAGATCCACACTTTCTTCCACCAATACTTGTAGAAATAAAGAAGAATATGGAGTTAGTACAATTAAGCACTAAGTATGGAAATCATGCAAAAACATGCTTTAAAGAGGACATGTTAGTTGATATATGCTTTTCAAGCTATTTTGATAAAACTTCATCAGCCAAGCGTAAAATATATCATACAAGCAAATCATTAACATACAATGTAATACTCTCATAATTCTCAACTTATAATCATATTCATTAAGTAACCCATTAACCATTTAGACCATCTATACAAAGTTATCCTAAGACCCACCTAGGTAAGACATGAATAGACCGCCCATACAACTTATTCAATACACACCTAAGTGATCCTTAAGAATAACAAAGATAAAGATACTTCCTTTTCATCACAAATCAAGAAGTAAACATTCATTACTAGAGATATTGGAGGAAACCGTTCATGCATTTAATAACTTCACATATAGACCATACCCTAAGATAACTCCAAGTTACACTAGTTCAATGTGAAAGTAGCATCCCATTCTACTACTCCCACTTAGTGCTTCTTTGGAACCACCGAGACTAGGCACGTCACATTCGATCATTCATATAACCTTCATTAACATTAGACATAAGACCAACATGTTTCATCAACCTTAGGCATAAAGTCAACTTACATCATTAACATCATACTAAAACTCATTCAATTCATTAACATTATAAGAAAACACCAAGACTCCCTCCGATTGCCTATTTGTGCAATCATAGATGGCGTCTCATTCCAACACCTACCCTAAGTAGTAAACCCTTAGAAAGACCAAGTTCATTACATTCTTTTGTGGAAGAAACTTTAAAACACACATAGACCATGGGTCTTAACATGAGATCTCCCTATAGTAAACCCCTACCAATGGGGATCCCCCACTAGCCAAGTTAGGTCATCTTTTAGCCTTTACGTGGAAACCATAGCTAATTCTAATACATGCACATAGTTTAAGGGGTAGAATGCTTCTAAACTACTGCATCTCACTCAAGAAGAGAATCATATCAAGAGGTCCCTTTCCGTTTGGATACTAACATTTCTTCGACTTCCCGAAGGAGTAATCTTCCACCCTTCTCAAATCCTCACACACACAGGCTAAAGCATTCCCCTCACGAAGTTTTGGACTTTCATTACATTCATTATCTATAGGTTAAGTGATTTCTACTAAGTACTACATCGCAACTCACGAAGAGTACTCATCCAAACCTATCATTCATTTGTTGAAAATCTCTCAGGAATATTGAGTTTGTTACTAGAGACTACATCTCTACTCACGAAGATTGTCCACCCCAAAATCCCCCTTTTTATTCATTCTATGACACACTAGCACACACAAGACTAATTTTCCGGGCGTCTTGGTCGTCATTTGACATTTGACTTCAAAACTTTTTAAACTGATTTCAAAAGTTATTTTTTGTTATTTTAACTAGTTATTAACTAATAAGAATTTCGCTTCCTTAGGACAATTAGAGTTACTATCACCGTTTACCGGGGCTTCCATTCAAAGCTTCTAACACTTCTCCTTCCGATCATACAACACTGGGCAGGTCCGCCACCCTGCAGATCTCAATCTAGCAATGTTTCCGCTGCCCTTCGGGCTCTAGTTCATCTTAATTCATTTTGAGGGTGTTTCACTGGATTCCTCCAAAAGCAAGGAGACTTCACTTGAATGCTCGAGTGGATGAAGTGATCTCAACAAACTCTTGTTGAGGATCCTAAGAACATGTATCTGAAAAAGAAGCATGTCGAATAACATCAATAAATTGAATGTACAAGTATGCAATATAGTTTAATAATAAAATAATGAAAAGAAAGGACAACAATAGATAACAATGTAATCAAGATGAATGTAAAGAAATAAAGGAGTTAAATCATTTAAAGCTTTAAAAATACTTTATCATCTTTGAACTCAACAAAATAAGTGATATATGAAATTACACTTTAACTATATTAGGAGACTCACCAACCAACAATCATCATTACGAGTTAAGTGGTGATACAACGTCTCGCTCACGCTGCCTAAACTGTCTTATACCTTGATGGAGTACAACACACCTCAACTAAGTAGATCCACTAAGTTATGCTTAAAATGATTAAGGAATCATCTAAAAAAAGTATGACCCTTTACCTATTTTGGCATACATGGTTTATGGGGTTGTGAGTTTTTTGAACTCTTTCCCATATGGTGCTCAATACTACTCCTAATAATATACATTTATGCTCATATGTTTTTAAAAAATAACTTTTCTTCTGGTTTGAGATAATTGCTCAAACTACCCTCTTAAAAAAGGTAACTACTCTAGAAATAACTTTGAAACTCATAACTCATTTAGAAATCTCAGTTTCTTCTTTATCAATGTAAAGATTTAGGTTCTTGCAACTCATATATGGTCAAGGAGTCCGCCTTATACTCTACTTTGAAAACTATAATTATTCATCAAACAATTTAAAATTAATTTAATATATCATTGATGACGCGGGGAGAGATTCATACTACATAAAAAGGATATGGTACTATAATCGCTATTATAATTATTAAACACTGATGGCGTACTCGATTCGTCATATTGATCATGTTTTAGAAACTGCTTTTCCCAAAACTTCACTTTACGTTCTCATTACTTTTCTCAAAACTCAGTTTAAGAACCTGAAGCGTTGGATTTAAAACAAAATCTTTTCCAAAATGTTGTGAACTCAATTCATTTGTTTCATTGCGGAATGTGGCCTTTACTTCTGCATTATTCTTAGGTTTTTATTTCTTATTTCCTATTTTTATTTTTATGTGTTAAATTATCTTTAGGCTTTTAGTTTTTTCATTGTGCGGTTTTCTTGTAGCTTGTACGGCGATTCGGTTCGATGGTTGTTTGTTTGCTGTGATAATACTATTTTGGGTTACGGCTATTTAGGTTTGTAGTGGGACGTTTAATGATGGGTTTGCCATAATGTTTGGGCGCTAACAAAGATACTCAATTGGAGGTGTAAGGGGTACTGTGTTTGTGCCTAGGTTTCATGGTGTGTTTCTCGCTCGCTTATAGAGCACGGCTCATTGATTAGGGTCCGTTTACTATCTGTGTATGTGGGCAGTTTCTTGTGGGGTATGGGCGATTTACTCCCGTTTTTATGGTGGTAGTGGTGTTGTGGTATTAATTTGGGTTGTGCATCGACAGATGGAGTGGATGGGATCTTGGACGGCGGTGAGACTATTTATCTTCGGTTGGTGGTCCGTTGGTTGTCGTCTGATAGCTGGCGTCAAGGTGCCCGGGTTTGGTGAAAAAGATGGGATGGAAGTGCTTAGATGGGCGGCTGCGATGGGTTTGATTGGAGCGTCGTGGTATTAGTCTAGGCACGTTTTAGTGATAGAAGGTGGTGGGGGGTCGAGGGAGTACTTTTGGGTCAAATTTAGTTCCCGGCCAGGTTTGACTAGCCAGGCGGGTCATCTGAACGAATGGGTGACCTTTAGCGTGTTTGAGATGGGAGTCACGGGTGTAGGTCAATGGAGTGGTAATAATTATTTATTTGTGCAGAGACTCTCTGTTTTGTGGGCGTGCGGGGACGCGTGTCGGATGCAGGAGGTTTGCTTGATTGAGCATTGGAGCTGTGTGTGTTGGACTTGGGGTGGGTAGACAAGATTTTTGGAATCGATTGGATTTTCAGGATTAGCGGAGCTGGGGTTGAGATGGGGACGATTCGGGGTGTTTGGGTATGTGGGAGGTCCTAGTGTCAGTGATGGAGTAGGTCGATTATGAGATATGAGTAAGGCGAGGTAATGCCGGAAATCGGAGGGATGAGTTGTATTGATAGGTAAGAAAGGTAGGGTGGCGGGTGTCTGGAGTATAGGGTCTGGGTTCCGGCACTGTTTTCCGCTAAGTTTTCTCTCTTTGGTGTAGTGAGCATGAGGAGTTTGTGACTGACATGTGGGGATTGGTAGTTTGATTGGCGGCGCTATGTGTATTGTGCAGATGTGGAGTGGCAGTGTTGATGGATTCCGTAGTAGGTTGGGCGGGCTGAATTTCGTGTGGAGGGGGGTAGGTTTGTGCGGAAAGTTGAGAGGATCTGGCAGTAGGGTATAGGTTGTATCGGAGGTGTTCGTTGTCACGGGGGGTTTGTTCCATTTGGATTTAGGGTCTGTAAGCTAGCGGGTGTTCTAATTCCGTGGGCGGGGTCTTTTCTGGGATATATTGGTTAATGGTGGTGCTGGATTGAAAACGTTAGTGCTGTTGTGTGTGGTGAAGGGTCAAAAGGATTCTATGGGTATGCTTGGGGGTCGTTCGCTTATGGCTTCAAGGTCTTGCGGAATGAGCGTCAGTCTGGTTCACGGGCGGTAACGGGGTTGTGTGGGGGGTTGGATGGGTAGGGGTTTGGTCGTATGTTCGGGGAGAGTGTGAGACAGGAGTTAGAACGGTAGTCGCTAAAATTAGGGAAGTCGGGCGGGTGAGCATGGCATATGTTGGGGGGGGTTGGGGGATGGTGTAGGTGGTGTCAGAGTTGTAATTACCGTCACGTAGTGGTGAAGTTGTGAATCTGATTTCGGATGTATACAGTTATTGTCGCGAGGGTTTTGGTGCTTGCCGGAGCAATGGGGAGGTATGGGGGGGCTATTTCCCCTATGGGTGGAGAAGGAAAATGTGGAGTCAAAGTTAATGTTGCGTTTGGTTAGTTTCGGGTGTGGGGGTGGATGGTCTAGTATGGATGAGGGTGGGTAATTTGGTATGCAAGGAGTATACAGGGAAGGTGCAGGAAGGGTGGAGTGGGTGTCGGTTGCCTGGGCTCGGGTGATGACTCGGACTTAGTGTCGCAGTTGGGAAAGATATGTGGAGTGTGTGGAGACTGTTAGCCACGGGTGTGTCAAAATAATTCTGCTTGGCTGGTGTTCGGGGATGGTATAGTATGAGGGAGTTAGAGGATGTGTGGGGGTTCGGGAGTTGGCTGGTGCGTATTTCTCGGTGGGAAAAGATTTGTCAAAGTGGTTGTGGTGTTGCATTGATGAAATGTTTTATTGCAATAATGAAGTGGGGGTGGTGAGGTATTGGTGTCTATCTTTGCTTTGCTAAATATAGTGGTTTATAGTGGGTATGATAAGGTGGGTGCTGTAATTTTAGTGTGCAGTGTGTGTTGTGTGCTTATGTATAAATATGATGTGAAGATCTATGGGTGGTGATGTAATCCTGTCGAGGGCTTCTATACTCCTAGTGTCTGTGAGTGTCTTGTGATCTTTAACTACCCTTAAGATGTCATTCTCTGTGAGGTTAGTGCCTAGGCCCATCGGTGTTTCCGTGATTGGGGGAGGTTATTAGATAAGGTTTTCGTTTGGACCGGTTTTGTGATCGCTTAGGTAGCGGGTGGGTATGGGGAGATGTAGACTTGGCTTGGTTTTTTGGGCGGGTGGGTGAGGATGTTGGAGGCGTAAAGAAGCCTGATGTATTTGGATTTGTCGGAAGGTTTGGTAGAGGATCAAGGGGTCGGGAGAGGGTATGTAGATGGTTTGCTTTGGTGAGTGTTGCATATGTGTCGACATCGGTGTATTGGTGTGGGCTCGCGGGAGAAGCCACTTGAGTCGCTTTGGTAGCATTGGGGTTTCCTGGCTAGGGGTATTAGTTGTGTGTGAGTGTGGTAATATTGCCGATTTTGTAGAGAGCGAAATAGTAGCTAGTATGAGGCGGGGAGTTATGCCCTGGTGGTTCCGAAGTTGGTTGGGCAGATTGAGGGGCTGTAGTGTCGGTGGAGTGGACTGTTGGCGGTTGGGAGTTATCGGGGAGGCGGTGTGGGTAGTATAGGTAGGAGTGGTTACCGATGATATTGCATCGATGGGGGACGTATGGGGGTTCTAGCGTGTTTTCTGTTTTTTGTGAGAGGTCCTGCTTATGCCTTGGTCTGCCACACTCAAAACTCATTTATTGGGGGTATTGGTGCAGCGGTGTTTCAAGGGTTAAGTCGGGTGGGTGATATCGTAAGTTCGGGGGGGGTATGTGGGGAGTGCTGATCGATGAGGGGGAATTGGGCAAGGCGGAGCTGCTGGTATGAGGATTGTCACACGTGTTGATTTTGTGGATGGGTGGTTAATTAGTTGTAGGTCTACTATCCTTCTAGAGTATATGCTACTGTCTGAGTAGTCGTCGTTTGGCGGGGCCGACAGAATAACGTTGGGGTTTGCAGGCGGTAGTAAGGGTGGGGGACCTGTGATTGTGATAGGGCTTGGAGCTACTAGTATTTAAGATGTGGAGCGGGTTTATTCATCTGGAGTTGATTTGATGATGAAGAGTGAGATGGACTGTTATCGTCATGCGGTGTCCGAATAAAAGGGGCTATCTGGCGGAATACTTGTGGTGGAGGCCTTTAAGGTTGATTTTGGTGGAATCGATTGACGGGAGGTCCTCGAAGTGCGTGGGGTCGACGAATTCGGTGATATGAGAGATCAATGATGGGGGGGTGGAAGTGCGTATCCTTTAATTGCTGACTGACTAAGGAGGACAGGAATTTTGACTGACGTAAGCAGAGTCGTTGTATTGGGAGAATAGCATGTGGGGGTGCTGTAGTGACGGTGTGTCTTTTTGTGCGTGGGTGGGGTTTGGTTACATTCAAGGCAGTGTAGGGACGAGAGAGGTAGCAAGCCCACTGAAAATAGCTGTGATAGCGTGGAGAAGCGTGTGCTAGTTCATTGGATGATGCGGTTAAGTGGCCACGCCCCTCGACTTAAAGGATCAATGTGGGTCAGGGTGGGCCCGACGTTTTGAGGTCGGGGTTTAATTGTTATGTGCTGATTTGATTGGAATCATATTCTGAAAGTAATGGGAAAGAGTCGGTCCACGGGCGCCTCTAATCAGAAAAGTTAAGGTGTGCCAAAGGTTGGTGGTGTCATGGTTTGTGTCGCCTAATTTGGAGGGGGATTTATCCGTTGGCTTGAGTGAGTTGGTGGCGTGTGGGGCAATGCTATCTGGATTTGGCCGGTTTATCTGTGTACCGGTCCGTTGGGTAGTTGTTGGTAGTGTTGTGTGATTGGGGGTAATGGGGGCTCTCGTATGGGTGAGAGACGATGATGTGGAGGGGTAGATCGAATGCTTAGAAGAGGTGGTTTGGTAGCAAGATTGTGTTAGGATGTGCGCGGAGGAAGAATAAGGTGTTGGAAATAGGACGCGGTTTTGTGACTTAGGGCGGTAAAATTTAAAGGTGGATAATTGGAATCGAGGCAGACTGAACATATGATCAGTAGCTGGGTGTGTAAAGATTTGGTGGTGTGTCTGGCATTAATGCTGTTTAGAGACGGTTGCTTGAATTCTTGATATCGAAAGGAAAGGGAAGGGAGTGGGGCTCGTGTTGGATCTGGTTGTTAGTCGTTGTCTTCAGATGTCGACAGTGTATCAAGGGTCTAGCCTCTCTTCTGCGTCTATTCTAGTGGTTTCTGGACTGTCTGGCCGTGTTGGGGAGTAGGTTGGTTGTGGTGGGCTTGTTGGGTTTATGTTTGATACGGGTTTTCGCTGGTTCGCTGTTGTGTGGTTATGAGAAGTAGATGAATGGCTGGACGGGGGGGCCGGTGGCCGTTTCGGGGTGGTGGTTACGTGAGTAGGAAATATAGCGTGAGTGTGTTTTGGACACTTAGTGGTTCGACAGAGAGGAGGTGGGATGTTTTTGGACAAGGGTCGTATACTAGAATTCGTTAGGGTAGGAATTTTTGGACAGAGTGTCGTTGATAATTATTTTTAGGAGGGGTGGGATTCGGTGGGAGGTCCTGGGTCTAGGAGGGAACGATTTCTAGGCGTTTTGTTCACGACTCAACCCAGGGGTCTTAATAGCAATATGGAAATTCAATACTCAGAATTCAAGAACAAAAGAACTCAAGGGAACTACTTATCTCAAGATTAATCAATTTATAGGGTTTATGCTGAAATATATACATAACACATCAACTAAGAATCTTAATTCATAACATATAGAAATTAAATTATTAGGAATAGAATTTCAAAAAGATTAAGATACTCAAGAATGCAAAATCAACTTATCTCAAGAATACTCAAATTTAGTGATAGAATCCTAGATTATTATTTTACTAAATTGAAAGTAGATGTAGGGTGTGAGGAAGAACTAGTCCAAAATATGATATCTGACATATCTTAAAAAATAAGGTTCTTGAAGAATCTTGAGGAAGAAATTGATTAAAAGCGCATTGAAACCCTAGCTTGAAGGAGAAAAATCAAGATAACATTTCTTTAGATTCTTGAATTAGTTTCTTTAAATATCCATGGCCAAGAATTGTAATTTTCATAGTAATTGATAATTGTATGGATAAATTTAAGTTAAAAAGAATTGAATTCTTGATGAAAAACTTACCTTGAAGAAGAATCTTGAAAAAAAATGGAAAGAATCTTGAATAGAGTCTTCCACTTTAATTTTTCCTTAGGATTTTGCCTTAAGGTTTGAGAGAGAAGAGAATGATGGATTACGATACTAAACTATTTTAATTGGGTCTTTAATTAGTCAAGAAATTCATTTAGGTTTTTTAGAGGTAAAAAGACAAAATGACCCTTTTTAATGTTTTCCTGTTGGATAATTAGGTTACTAAAATGGTCATAACTTTTTACTCAAAACAAGGATTGACTCGAAATTAGTGGAGTTGGAAAGAAGATTTAAATAACTTTGAGAGGACAGATTATGGGACACCTAGCTCTTTATATCATTTAAAGTTGACTCGAGTAAAATATTACATCAAAACTTAATCGATAAGGAAACTTTCAACTCAACTTTGTGCTATGAGTTTTTAGTGACCTTAATTGATATCCAAAATCATTATCACACTAAAGAAATTAACTTTACATAGATGATCAATTTAAGAATAACACGACAAAACCTTATATGCAAATAATAACTAGTTTGGTCCTTTAGCTTAGAAATTTTTGGGGGTGTTAGTAGTGTAAGCTATCATATTGCATGTCTTTTCCTGATTATCTATATTATATTATGCGGTAAGTTTTGATCGACCGATGATGTCTATCAGTACATTGTTTGTACTGATAATACTCTTGTTATGCCATTTGACATAGTATGTTTGTCGGATCAGTGATGTTTTTATAGGTAAAGACGGTGATGCTCTCCAAAAACTTCCGTTTTTGATTTCCTTGTGGTGGGAGTTATCTTGTTTCCATGTATAAATTTTACTCTTTTAGTATCTCTTTACCTGATTAGGCTAGTTTCTTACGGGGGATTTTTGTCTTTTATAAGAGGTCTTCATTAAAGATTCACGTTTTCATAAACTTTTAAAGAAAATTTTGTAGTTACTTGATAATTTTTGCATTGCGTTTTTAAAAATTTGATGGTAAAAATTCTCCAATCTAAACGTTAAAATAAGTGCTCACATGATCTGATGAGTAAGTTGTGGCATTAAGTTTCTAAATGGGAGAGGAAGACATCAATTTACAGAGAAGGATGTTTACGCTATGTTGGATTACTTAGGTGGATATATAGGTAGGAAATTTTTTGACACTTCAAATACCAAGTAGAATTGAGTTTTTGGCTAAAATCATCCCAAGAGTATGATCAAAATCTAAAGTACATCCTTGTGTTATTCAAGTGAACAAAAAACATCCCTAAATTATTCAATAATTTACATCATTCATCCTTTTGTCTATTTTTTTAAGAAACTCATGCCCCAACAAAAACTGTGTCAAGTCGATGATATATGTACACCCATGGTTCAGCAATCAAGTTTCTAGGTGATTTTTTTAAAAAACTTTAAAATTGGGAGAGTTTAAAATTTATATTCACAAGTCCGTAAAATATTCTTTGAAAAAACAATACTTACTGCTCCAACCTCAAAATTTTTCAAATAAATTAATTATTTTTTTATTTTATACCTAAACACCTACATGCTTTCACAAGTTTTCAAGCATTTCTGTACATTGTATAAATGGTGAACATTGTATATCTAGTATATACACTCAATTTTACTAAAGAAAAATCTTCTAATAGTTGGATCAAACATATTTAAAAAAAAACCGAAAAGGGCCTAAATACCCTCGAAGTATTGAAATGTACCTCAATTACCCCTCCTCCAACTATTGGCTCCAACACACACACACACCCACCCAATCCCACCTATTGGCTCCAAAATACCCCTCATCTCCACCTTCTAGTTCAAAATTGCCCCACTATTCAACCGGTTTTAAATTAAACTATTTATCTTATTTTTAAACATATGTGGCACTCAACTATTTGTTATAATTTAACGTAATCCAGTATAATTTTTTATAAATAATCCACTACCCACTTATTAAACATTTACACACCAAAAAATTAATAAACCCTCACAATTACTATGTACACAGAAACAGCTAACTGCAATGAGTGTTTTACATTTGAGTGTGAAAATATATATAGAAGCAAATTATCATAATACGTTTCAATTGTCTATAATAACAAATTACGATAAACTTAAAAAGTTTGACTATGTTCACTTAATTTTCTTTCTCTCAATTATGTGATGTTACTGTTATAGATTTACTTTTTTTAAATATTTATTATTTAAAAGGTTTTAAAAGAAATCATAAATATTTAGAAAATTATATTATAATTAATTTGGGATGAAATAATCATAAGTTTCGAATTCAAACATGAAAGAGATCCTCCTATTTAAAAATATCCTCTAAAGAAACGGTTCAACTTAAATTTAATTGTACTGATCGATTAGACTAGAAATAAAGTTGTGCATGTCATTTTCAAGGATTCTTTGACGTGTTTCAGGACGTGTTTAATGACAATTTTAAATATAATTGGTTTTTTAATTGTATGGGGTTTTTAGTTGTTTGAGTGGGTATGTGGGTTGGCTAAAAACATATAATAAATTAAACTATAGCCACTAGTTGAGAGCAAAGTATTTTAAAAACAAAAAAAATACTTAAAAAAATTATTTTTAAAACGCGTTAATTGAAGTGGGTCAATTTGAACCCACTGTGAATGAGAAGGTATTTTGAGCACATAAAGTGGATGACAAGGGTAATTTTGGAGGCGAAATTACTGGATGAGAATGGCATTTTGGAGCTAATAATGGATGGAGGGTATTTTATACCATTTTCAATACTCCACGTTATTTATAGGCCCTTTTCCGTATTTGAAATAATTATTCCCTCACCTTGGATATATGTAAATAAATATTTCAAAACTTATATATGGTGCAAGTCAACTACGGATATGCAAAAAACATACTCTATAAAGTAACACACACATTTGAATTCAGATTCATTTCCTATGCGAGATCTTATTCGTTTAAGTACTTTGATTCTTTTCGTTTGGTGAGCCCAAAGTCTTGACCAATTATAAAAAAAAAATTATTGGTTCAATCAGTTTCTTAATAAAAATAGGCTAAAGGATATTTTTGTTATTTTTTGGATAATATAAGAATATTTTTTTCTCACTTAGATAATATAAATATGTACAGTAGATCTAAATCATCGTTGAGGAATGATTTTAGCGAAAAACTCAAGTAGAATCTAGTAAGATTTTACTAATCATCACTAAAGAAAAGGTTGTTGTGGTCCTCTACTTAGATGAAAGGAATATTTTTAAAATAAAAAAATAATAGAGGATATAGTTCAGGTTATTTAAAATGTTTAGCGGTAATTTTCCCCTTTTCTCATATTGAAAAAAATAGGAAACAACTACATAATATCACAAGGGAAACTTTCACAATCCACTTAAACTAATTAATTCTCTCCATAAGTGATAGTTTTATAATGAACAATTTGTAGCTACATTTTATATGTAGAGAGAAGGCGCGAGAGTCCTGGGAAAGAGAGGAGATAGGAGAGAGGGGAAAAGATGGGAGAAAGGTGAATTGTACTATATATTTAGGTTCAGATAATTGTATATTATACATATGTACTTGTATATATGGTAAGGAGATATTGGGAGAGGGAGATAGAGGCAAGCGAGCTTTGGAGACCGACTGCCGGAGAGAAGGTGAAGCGAGGTCGAGATAGGAGGGAGGATCTGCGAGTGAGGGAAGAAGACTGAGGGGAGAGAGGTGAATTGTACATGTATACAATTGTATATAATTGTATATTATAGATATACATTTGTCTATGGGGCAAACAAGATTGGGAGAGGGAGGAGAGGGGCGAGCAGATTGGGAGAGGTAGGAGAGAGGAGAGAGAGTGGGAGAGAGGTAAATTGTATGTGAATATAGGCTAAATAATTGTATAATATACATAAGTATTTGTATATTCTGGTGAATTATACAGATACAAACATGACTAATTATACAAACCTGAATTCAGTCCATGTATTTAATGTACAATGTTAGTCGCGAGTGACAATTATATCAGACTATAGCTATGATGAGTAAATAGTATAAGTTTGCTTTGTTACGTAATTTTCCCTATAATAAACTCTGTTTTATATTTAGGCACATAGCTATAATATATTTTATTTACTCATTATGAATTTATTTAAATACTAAATAGCAAATATGTTATTACATGATTAAATATTTATTTTCAGACATGTTTATGGTCACTATTCATTATTTCATTATCTCCAAAGCTTTCTCTTCCAAATCAACCTTATTATTTTTTTTCAAATTTCATTCCAAATTCATATATACTTTATCTTATCTGTTGATTTGTATAGATCTCTATAATCTATTCCATGTATTCATTTCTATATTTAGTTGAACCTATAATATATATATATATATATATATATAAGTATATCTATATTATAATATCCTGTATTTTTTAATGAATTAGATTAAATCAATGATTCCTCTGCATTTCCTCCCTCATTGGGGTTAACATGTATCATATTTTTTTATATATATATTTCGTGATATCCATTAAGTTTGTATGCATGTATATATTATTCAGTTATACGTAAGTTAACTGTATTTATTTATTTATTTTAGTATTCATATTTCTAACTTAGTATTTACGTTGTCCAATGATTTATTAGAGGAAAATCGAGATGATACATGAAGCAAAGTATAGAGAAGAATGATTACAGAATATCTCAATTATAGATCAGATATTATTCAATTAAATAATATAAGAATAATCACAATTTTTTTGTGTTTGGAGCAATTGTTTGTTGTAGTTCTTTTTTTATTTGTTTTTACAAAAAAAAAAAACAATACAATTAGTAGTAAAGTACTTAATTGGGGTAATATAATAATGTGATGTTCAAGTGCAAATGTGTTTTTAAGGTCGTTTGGTTGAGAGCAAGTAGAATTAATTATTTTGGGATAAGTTATCCGATCATATATGAAATAATTTATCTCATCGTTATGATATAAATATAATGGAATAAGTTATTCAGACTTGAAAACCAAACAAAACACCAAAATTTTATTTCTAAACTATATTTTTATCCACACAGGTTCCTCTGATATTCAACATTGTCTTACAGCAGGTTTTGTCTATGCCTGATATTTAACTAGTGAATCAGCTTGTGCTTCACGCGATCATAAAAAGCTTGTATTTAGATTTTATGATACATATATTTTATTTTCAATATTGAAATAAAGTAGACGTTTTGTAATGACGCCGGATCCACAAGTTATTCTTATACTTCTTTGATGTCATTTGACTAAATTAGTTAATTTTTGTCTATTTGTTATTGTTACTAATATGGGTCATTGGTTCTGAAATTTAAAATAGGTTATCAGAATTACTAGTTTTAATACATAATTATTAAAAAACAAACTAATATGTGCATAGGTCGGCGACGATTGAATTTCCCGGTAAAGAACTTCAAAGTTTTTGTAATTGATTTGTGAAATTAACTATTATAGAACTTACTATTTTTTATTAATACTATTAATTTAAAAAAAGAAAAAAAATAAAACTAATATGTGCATAGGCGGCGACGACAATTGAATTTCCGGTAAAGAACTTCAAAGCTTTGTTAATTGATTTGAATTTCTTCTAATTGTTTTAGTAGTGATGACATACTGTTATTGATATGTGGTTCATATGATATCAAGGGACAAAGATTTATGGACCAATTATGAAATAATTATTAACTTTTTTATTAAGAAAAAAATATTGGTCGAAAAGAAAAGAAACAATCATTAGATATCCACTAGAAGTTGATAGAATATGATACTCCTAACATTGTTCTTGTATTTAGTCGTTTAGACGTTCATAGTTTTTTTCGATTAAGTACCATTTTGATTATTTCTGGTGTAGTTTAGGCATTTTTGTTTAGTAAAGAAATCATTAATTTGAGGGTTGAACAATGACCTGTTTTAACTGAAATTTGAGACGTAAGTTTATTGCATCATGGGTGAAAATTAAATATTCGAATTAGACGGCTTAGGTGATCTTTTGATCCAATTTTTGAATTCAAACTAAATATAAAAATATGGGTGTGACTAAACTCATAAGTTCTTGGTGAAGATTTTTAATGTTGAAAAGATTTCTCTTTCTACCTTTAGACTTGTTTTACGAAAAATGGACGATGCAAGTCCCGAAATACCGGTGCGCGGCGCCTCGACTCTGGCGGCCTGTCCCCGCATATTTTTCCCTCTCTTGGGGCTCGGCGTCTGTCGGGCTGTCTCCTCCTGTTTGTCTCTTTTGAGTCTCTTCTTACTCGTCCTTCGCGGTTCTCTTTCTCTCTCCCTAGCTCGCGGGGGGGGGGGTGAGGCCAAGTAGGTTTTCCTAAACTCTTGCTATGCCCCGGTTGTGAGAGATGTGGTGTGATATTTCCCGTGTTGTATGTGTTTGGGAGTATGGAATTTGGAAGGTTGACCTTGTCCACCTTGATTAATCTAAATGATAATAAGAGGTAGATAAAAGCAACTTGATTATTATTGGGGTGTTATGATTTGTGGAGAATGGTAACGAGTACCGGTATTAAATGGGAAGTTATTACTTACTATAAAATTCGTGATTGTAATCCGAGAATGCCAAAATATATGGGGCATTAAACTAATATATTATTGATTTGATTATTATGTGTGATTGTACTTTTTACTGACCCGTATATTATGATAATTGAGTGTTGATTATATGTCATAAGCGACATTTGATTTATTGAGATGTTGTTCCATCCCCTTTATTTGGTATCATATGTGCACATATATTGAACCTAGAATGTTACATATAAGTAAAGTTCGGTAACAACGATGTGTCTGTGTTGATATCAGTTATTATTCTAGTGGGGCACGTAGAGATCTTCCTTGTGATCGAAAATTTATAATTATGATTTGGGGCCACGTGGAGATCACTGTGCGAATTTGGTTTATTCATGATATAACGTGTTGGTCGCGCACTCATGGAGATCATCCGTGTAGGTATATGGACCTCGCGAGTTCCCCATGGGTCATGAACTCTCGATGGTATTACGAGGAGTATCTATACGGTTTGAGAGTGAATTGGTATTCTGAGATAGCACTTCACAATGGTGTCATATTGCATTTCAGCCCATGACATTCTTCATTCTTGATATGTGTGTTTTATTAGTGGTTTCTTGAATACTGTGATATTTCGATTACTCTACTTTGACCAACTTGTCTTGTGGTTGGCTGATATGTGAGGGTTTTTTTAAAAGTGTTATGATTTTTAGATACTGATTGAATTGTAGATAAGGATGTGTAATTTATTAAAATGTTGTTGAAGAGTTGGATGCTATGAAAACTTTGAACTGTTAGATTGGGCTAAGTTTTATGCAGGTTGTTGGTGTTGAGGTTCGGTTGATTGTAAGGAGTACCCGTATTTTATCCCCTTAGCTAGTGTTTAGAAGTCTACTTGCTGGGTACCGTGTGGTTTAAAACTCACCCCATGCTACTACAATTGTTTTGTAGGTTACTAGCCCGGACTTTGTTACATTTATTCTTCTCCTTCTCTGAGGCTTCTTGGAGATTTGTGAGGTAGTTGTTTGGTGTCTCATCGGACTTTCTTTCTCCTTAGTTATGACCTTATTCTACTCTAGAAACAAGTTCATTTGACACTAGCGTTTCTTTGAATCAATTGTAAACTTTAGAGGTTTATACACGTGACAACCAAATATTGGGGGTATTTTTGAGTAAATTATGAAATCTCCGCATTTTATAGTAAAGGTCGAGTTTTAGGCTAACTTATATTGAGGGATAACACGAGTGTCATCACGTCTATTTTCTGGTGGTGACAACATGGTATCAGAGCCCTAGGTTCATAGGTCTCACGTGTGTACAAGTCGAGTTGAAATAGAGTCTCGAGGATCAGTACGGAGACGTCTATACTTATCTTCGAGAGGCTATAATGACTTTTAAGAAAAATCTTCACTTCTTGAATCTTTATCGTGCATATTTGTTCTGATTTTTATTATCATCGCTTCACTCCTTTCATTGTCATTTATGTTATGACTTGTGCATAGTCCCTCATGTGAGTATTTGGTGTATCGTACTTGTCTTTTATGTTAGGGTTGTTACAAATGTAGAGTGATAGACTTATGAAAAGATATATGATCAAATATAGAATGTTAAAAGATTCGAATAGATTAAGTTAGGTAGTGACTTCATGAAATATTTTTAGGCTGTTTTGATGATTAGGTTAAACAGTGGTTTAACGGACTTTATGAGCGTCTTGATATTTATTTTTAGGCCAGTCATCTAGTAGTGAGATCAGTACTTGTGTGGTGTAGACAATATCTTATTGGTTTGACTATTGGAAGTGGAATGATTAAAATGATGGCTAGATAATTAATAGTGTAACCTTGGAGAATACTGTTATTATAGTTGTAAAAACATTATTTGTTTCTTAGCGAATGATGTTGCGTCAATTGAGGTTCGAAGCTTACATAGATTGAGTGTATATCAAAAAGCGTCATAATACGACTACTATAATAGTACCTATTCTTACATGTTTACAGTTAGAAAATGTGTTGCTCATGCTATTGGCTTGATCTACGAAGGGATGCATATCGTTTTGGACGAGTGACCAAACAACTTTGGTAGTCTATATTAGTTACTTAATGGGGAAAAAATCTATAGGCTATTGGCAAAATCTATAGGACTGGATATGAGATACACTCTTTCGATTGTATAGATAGTGTCTTCTAGTGAGCTGGATTTACAGACTTCAAACATGTGCGGAGATACTAGTCGCGTATATAAGAAAGGGCTTATACAATTGTTAAGTGCACATACTAACTACATTAAGGACGTTAGACTATTTGTATCACATGCTATATAATAATATTTTGGTCGTGGTAGATGGAATATTTGAAGAAAACTAACTAACTGTTGACAAGATTAAGGGGTTAAACATTATTATGAAGAAATATGTTATCTGTGGAAACTTGATATGCAGTTGAATGTTTTCAGGTTCGTCGGACTCGCTCGAAATGTATTTTAGTGAACTTTAAATGACGTGTGACATTCATCGCAAGCTCCATGAACGGGACCGACAACCATTAGGACGAGTTATAAGCTAAGGAAGTCTCAACAAGTATAATAGTGTGAACGTTAATTGAGAATTCTAGTAAGAAATGCGCTATAAAAATGTGTTAGTTTTTGATTTGATTGACGTTTGGTTATAGTTTGTTTGAGATGTCATTCCGATGACAAAGTTGCACTTTGCTGATAGATGACAAGGGCTAACTGTACGTGATAATGCGTTAATAAGATGTTTGTATGAGATTGAGATGGGTGAAATATTATGATAAAGATTGTTGGTTTTAAATAGATTGTGTATGGTAATGAAAACTTCGTGAGTGATATATAATGTTATGATATGGATTATGACACGTCACTAGCGTGCGTGGTGCAAGGAAAGTCTTGTGGGTATGGGTGTTGAAAAGACCGCCTCGAAAAGAAACTTAAGGAACTAGATCATACATCGAAAAAAAAATATTAAATTAGTGGCAATAGTGTAGCCTTAGAAAGGGTGAGAGAGTAAGTACGCATATTGTTTATACATATTAATGCGAGGGCTAAGGAGGGATCTTCAATAGGGTTGAGAATTGTGTTCAGAAGGAAGCATAAAGTTCACAGTTGTGCCTCAGTTAATCGCGTTAATATATAGTGTCACAAGATCATCAGATTGGTTACAATATTATTGGATAAAGAACTTAGCGAAATAAGTGTCACGACGTAAGCTCGAGTATGATGATTAAGTCATTGTGCGTTTGCAGTTCTAAGCTGCTAGATATGCGCTATTATGATTTTAGCGAAGATATCATAAGGCTCGAAATAGAGACAACGATATAAGCTAAGATATGTAGCTAATATATGTGAATTAATAAAAATCTTCAAGGTATAAGCTAATGTTGATAGATAAAAAGATTGGGTTACACAGTTGGATTCAACATCCAAGTTTTTCATTGTGAGTTTAGGTCTGTAGTATTGTGTTTTTCAAGGTACGAATAAGGAAGGTAAGAAACGATGATCGCATTGAGTATAAAGCATTTTAAAGGATTTAAAAATAATTTGAGAAGTAAATTTGATTATTTTTATTGTTATACCTAAAGGGGGTTTCACGTAATCTTTTGGTTCAAAGGATCAGGTAAAAATATGAGGGGTTGTTGGTCAAAGAATAAGATTGATAAGCAAGTCCGCAGAAGGAAAAAGAAAGTTCGGTGTATTGAAGAGTTCAAGGTACTTAAAAGTTGCGTCATGAAAAGAATTTAAGAAAAAGTCGCCAGGAATAAGACCTCTTAGTATAAGACCTGGTTGCATAGTTAAAGAATCTTATTGATTTTTTTGCCTAGGAATCTTACAGATTGATGTGTGAGATGCTGGCTAAGCGTTAGATAGAAGACTCATCTAGGATTATATGATTAATCTCTAAAAATTAGGTTATGGTTGAGTGTAACAAGCAACTATGTTGGCAGGAAGATTTTATGTGCTTATGTCGAGCCTGATTGCTATAAATCATGAACGTTAACCTATTGATGCTATAAGGGGGAGTTTCTACAAGTATCTGCCATTAATGAGAAATTGAGGGATTAAAACTACTTTCGTGCGCATAAGACGATATGAGCATTGTTTGATGAGTTTTTAGTTACATAGGTATTGCTCCTGGTGAGTAGAAGTTATGAGCTGTAATAGTATACAAAAATTATTAGAGTGACCAAATTCTTAATGAATCTTTTGTATGAGGTAGCAGATGCGTTAAATGATAGTAAAATGATTGTCGCTGAAAGTTCGTATAATGTGGACATATAAGAATGTGATTCGATTATATTACTTCAATAGAAAGTATTTAAAATTGAAATTTAGTGGTTATTAGTCTAGCGAGTAGTAGACTGTATATTCGTAATATAATGCTATAAATGAAAAAGAGATGAGCCAATTTTGCGATTTTTTTTAAAAAGGACTACGGTGTATTTGCCCTTAAAGTAATGTGATAACTAGTAACGCATTGGGAGTAAGATAAATGCACGAGAGGCTGGGAGTGAATTAAGGGCGGTGCCAGTCTTGATTCCGATGCTGTAGGTATAGGACGCTAGTGGATTAGTGTTAGAATCAAGTGGAGTAATTTGAGACGTTGTTGCGGTTTGCATAGAATCGGATATTTGATAATATTGTAACGTATATCAGCACTGGTAGATGTGGCGTAACAAAAAAAATATAAGGGATGGATTAGGTCAGATGAATGAAATTTTTATGTATATGGGCAGTAAAGAGTATATCTGTATGCATCACGTTGCTTTCATGTATTTCTATGTGATCACATTCTTTCAACGAGACATTGATTTTAGGTGATGATTGCCGACTTATGCACAACTGCTTCCCACATAACTATGGGCTGTATTTATACGTGGTGAATGTAGTGCCATACCAATTCATGTGATGTCCTTTGGTAGGATAGGCGCCTGAAAAGACTTAGGTAGTTTGATTATATGATTATATTGGGTTGTGGTATTTCTTAAAATAGTTAAAGATATTCAGTGGTTCTACCATGCCCACAACTTACGGAATTATGAAAATTTATTCAGGACAGCTCCTGAATATTTACAGTATGTCTGACCAGACTAAGATTTTCATCTAGTCATTGGTATCATGTTTATAGCTTAGTGGCTGTGATTGAATGTCGAGGACATGGTTCTAATTTTTATTAGTCTTACAGGTTTTTCTACAATCACAATACCCCCCCCTTGATTAATATTTTGACAGTTGCTGCTTAGAGGTTAGTTTACTTAGATGCTATATCCTCTCTAGTTGGTTACCGCATTATTTCCGAACTTTGATTAGAATAAGTTCGGTTTTCTCTTAATGAGTACACAATGTCCTAGATTCAGATTTTTTATACTTTTAAGCTAGTTAAAAAATGTGCTTGCCCATAAAGATGAGATTTGACAAGATCTGTGTAGATGTAATGATGCCAATTATGAGTGGTCTGTCGGTGTTGATTCTCTAATGCCACTTCTTCTCACTCATTGTCAATATTGATCAGAAGCCGTCTTCTCTGGTTATGTAAGAAAATATTCATCTGCATGCGTTGTCGTTAAAGTCAAATGGCGTCTTAGATTATTAATATTCAGGTATCCTGCCAGTAAGTTTACATACTTGACAATTACTCAATGGAGATATCGATCTTACCAAGTTCAATTCGCAAGTTCATCTTCGTAGTTGAGTATTGATGAAATGGTCTTAAGGAAAATTTCATGCGAGATTCGAGAGATAGGTCATAACTAATGCTTTTAGCGAAACGACGATATTCTTCCTTTCTTCTTCCATTATGTTACAAGGAAATTTATTATTTTTATGTGGTGATGATGTAATGACCCGGACCCCCAAAAAGTTATCTTAATACATTTTGAATAGTCATTTGACTAATTAATATATATTTGGTCGTATGTTGTTATTGCTAATAATAATAGCCGACATGGTCGAAAATTTAAAATCAGCTGTGAATAGAATTACTATCGTTTCTAATAAATAATTAATTTAGAAAAGAAATAAAGAAGGAAGAAAACTAACCTTGATCAGACGCGCAACGACAATTTGAATTTCATGGTAAAGAACTTCAAAGATTTGTGAATTGATTTGCGATTTTCTTATGTCAATCGTTTAGTAGTAATGACTATACTATTATTGATAAGTGGTCTGCATATGATATCAAGGGACAAATTTATGGACCAATATGACATAATTATATAACTATTATTATAGAAAAAAAATGATTCGAATAGAAAAGAAACAACGTTATATATCCACTAGAAGCTGATTAGCACGCT
This sequence comes from Solanum habrochaites, assembly GCA_027704765.1. Taxonomy (NCBI): domain Eukaryota; kingdom Viridiplantae; phylum Streptophyta; class Magnoliopsida; order Solanales; family Solanaceae; genus Solanum; species Solanum habrochaites. The sequence continues at coordinate 44,386,107 of JAKWJA010002499.1, forward strand.
GAACTCCTAATTTTTTTGTATTAGCCATTTAGGATGCTTCATAGTCTATCGATTAAGCTACCATATGATTATTTTGGTTGATAGTTTAGGCATTGTTTTAGTAAGCAAATCTTATCTAATTTGGTGCGATGAACAATGACTTGTATTTAACTAATTTAGCAGAGGCTAAGTATTTATGCATTATGAGTGAAAATTACATATTTGAATTAGAGGGCTTAGGTGATCTTTTGATCCGATTTTCGAACCCAAACTAAATATAAAAATATGGGTGTCTTGAAAATATTTCTACCATTCAGAAGTTCTATGAAAATGGAAGATGCAAGTCTCGAAATGATGTGTTCCATTGTTTAAGGCAAGTGAATTTCTAAATTTTTGCTAAGTTTATGAAATGTGTGTCTTTCTATGCGGGTATTTGTTTAGGAGTAATGATTTTGGAAGGGCTTGACTGGCTACACCCTTGATAATCTAATGATAAAAAGCCAGTTAACAAAAGACAACTTGATTATGATTTTGTATCATGATTTGTGAGAATGGTACGAGTTACCGGTATTATAATGGAAGTTATTACTATAAGATGCGGATTGTAATCCGAGAATGACAAACATATGGGCATAAATAAATATATTCTGAATGTGATTTATTATGTGTGATGTGCTTTTGTTATGTGAATCTGTATATTGTGATAATTGATGTGATCTATATGTCATAGCGAAATTATAGAATTTAGAAATGTGTATATCATTCCTATATCTTGATATCTATTGCACATGACAAGACATGAAATCATGATACTGGTAAAGTGTACTAACAGTCAGAGATCGTTCGTGCGATGAATTACAAATTATGATTAATTGGGCAGTCGGAGATCGCTCCGTGCGAATAGAAAAGTTATGATTATGATTGAGCACTGGAGTCTGCCTGCGAAATTTGTTTGATCCTTTGATGATAGTTTGTTGAGCATCGTCCGCCACTAGACACGTGCCGAGATCTGTCTCATGTTGATATATGGACCTCTGCGAGATCCACCATGGGTCTATGAACTCTTGAGTGCTATTATGAGGAGTATCAATGTATATACGAGCTTAGAGCAGACGAATTGACGTCTCATTCTGAGGCAATCACTTAATGGTGTAATATTGCATTGTCAGCCCCATGGTATTCTTCATTCTGATGATTGCCGTGTGTGTTTTATTGGTGGTTGGCAAGACTCGGATATGTGATTAGTTTTAAAACGATAACTTGAACGAATTGATCTTGTGATGTTAGCTGATTTGAGTTGTGTTTTTAAAAAAGTTTTGTGATTTTGAAAATTGAGTTTGCCTAGCAGAAGGAATGTGTATTGTTAAAAATGATCGTTGAAGAGTTGGATGCTATGAAAACTGTCATACTATTAATATGGGTGATAATTTATGTATCGCAGGGTTCTCGTTGTCGTGTATGCGCAGAGTTTGGTGGTTAGTTATAGTAAGAAGTACTCAATTTTATCCCTCTAGCTTGATGTTTAGAAGTTTACTACGTACGGCTACCGTAGTTGTTTTATACTCACCCCTTGCTACTACAATTGTTTTGCTAGGTACTAGACCCGACTGTGCAGTATTTTTCTAACTTACCTCCTTCTCTAAGGCTTATCCGTAGGAGATTTGTGATGGGTAGTTGTTGTGTCTACAGCGGCTTCTTTCTCCTTAAGTATGACTTGATTCTATTCTAGAACAAGTTCATTTGAGCCTCAGCCGGTTACTTTGATCAATTGTAATACTTTTAGCAGTATGGTACATGTGTGTGTAACGACCTGTTTCGTCGTTTTGAGCAACATATTTTATTCTGGAAAACAAAGCTAGAGGTGAACGAGATGACCACGACGGACCGTCCTAAGGCACGACGGACCGTCGGGAGGCGTGTACGTTTCAAAACACTTAGAAAATCTGAAATTGGGGTTACTGAGAAATCGACTCTCTGAACGTCATGACGAGTAATGGCCAGGCACGCGACCGTCCGCAGGCTCGACGCGCCCCGTCACAGGCCATCACTTAAAACAAGTCTCTGACCTTGGTGGACGAGACAGCAGGACGGACCGATCGACAGCAGCCGACGGCCCCGTGCACGGCTACTAACGCACAATCCATTCGGGTCGATATCTACACGTTTAAGGGACGTTTTTGACTATTCCTCTTAATTATAAAGTTCAGAGCGGTTTAATGTTAATCATTACTATATTAATGGGGATTATTTAAAAGAGTAACCTTATAGTTAATTCGTCGGGTTATATTGCCATCTGTATCTTATAATATTAAATTAGGTAAAAGAAAGAATTGGTTTTTTGAATAAGAAAATAGTAGATGAGCGAGATGAGAGACCAACGAAGAGATAGACAAGGATTTGAGAAGATAGCTTGTTTGATAGCAATTCTTCGGTGGAGGGGTAGGGTTCTGCGTTTCTCTTACACTATTCGTAGTAAAACTCTTAATAGCCCCCGAATGTGCATATGTTTGTGAGTAGTATTATTAAGTCTTACTATATGCTTAATTGCGCTGTATGCATGACTGTTGATCTTTATATATATATGCATGATTGTGATAAATAAGCATGATGAAGTATTGAATCTTAAATCTTGAAAGAAACCCTAATTCACTTGTAATGATGATAGCTCACTCCATTAGTAGAAAAATGAAGCGCTGCATAATTATATAATGAGATTGATGGATCGCTGGTATAAAGAAGGCTTGATAAAGATATAATGAGATTGATGCATGCCTCGGGCCTATCAAAAGAAGAGCATCTGTGATGAATTAGCGGATCCGGCGTTAGCCACGTTCCGGTACCAGGAAATAGATAGAGGATCGGCGTTGCCACGTTCCGGCTACCAGGCATAGAATTCCCTCGAGGATCGGAGTGATCAAGTTCCCGACACCAGGTAGGATAGTATATGAAGAATACGCGCGTGACCACGTTCCGAGTAACAGATAGAATATGAGGATCGAGTGACAGGCAGGTGATCACGTTACGACACCAGCGAATAGTATATCAGGATCGGGCTCGCCACGTTCCCGGTACCAGGATTAGAATATCGAGGATCAGGAGTGTCACGGTCCGACAACCATGGCATAGATATGGATCGGGTGCCACGTTCCTGACCAGGAGTAGATATGAGGATCGGAGTGTCACGTCTCCGAACACCAGGATAGAATGCAGCGATGCCGGAGTGTCACGTTACCGACACGAGAGAAAATAACATAATGATACTATGAAATACTAAATACTCAATCTAAAGAACATGTTTCCCAAACGAGTTATGCTGCAGCGAGGCGGTTGAGATCCTCATTGATGTGCTTGGTGTATGTAACCAGGATGATGCGTAATTCGAAATGCTGCATGAACTAGGAGTCATTAGTGATTATGATGTTACTGATAGATACTGTTTTCGATTTCTGAGTTGGCCGATTATACCTACTCAGTACTTAGTGGTTGCTCTACTAAGACCCCCTACTTTTATGTTAGTATCGCTTTTGTTTATTCTGTGTTTCTGTGACGAGTGCAGCAAACGTAGCCGTCATCTTCGATCCTCAACAGTAGTTTCAAGCCAGTATCGTCACACCGATCTTCAGGAGTGAGCTAAGCTTCTAGCTTGGGACCGATACTCCTTCCTCATAGTCTTGCATGCCTTGAAAGTTCGGCATAGAATAGCTTATTATTCGTTTTAGCTTACTTAGAATAACTCCTAAGTCTTAAGATACTTTAGATCATAGATGATTCTTCGGTGTGCAGGACTTTCCAGATTTTGAGGCGAATTAATAGATGAGAATTATTAGAAGTTATTGAATTGTCTTTTATTTATGAGTTTAAGTCTTCCGCATTGTTGCTATGTTGAATATATAAATTGAAATGATAAGGTTTTAGATATGCGTCTGGTAGCGATCACATAGGAGGGGATAAAGGTTTTTTTTTTTTTTTTCTGGGCGAGTGCCCAGTGACCGCTAGGTTATTATGTCGTGACAAAACTGGTAATCAGAGCTTAAGGTTCGTTAGGCTCTCATCACACAAGAACAGGGTCTAGTAGGGTCTAAAGAACGTAGGGAGGAGCCCTTACTTTCCTTTGAAGCAGGCCTATAAGACGTTAGGAAATTACCATATCGTCTTCTTCTTTCGATGAACTATTACTCCGGACCAATTGGTATCTAGTGATACAAATTGGTATCTGACCATATTCACTCTATTTCGCAGGGCATGCGTTAGGAACTAGAGCCAACGACTACGCCAACATCAACATCAGCAAGACAAGATTGCATATCTGAACCACCCACAAATGGGGCTGTAGCTCGGATGTGCAACAGCTGCAAGAGGCCGCCCGGTTAGCTAGAAGGCTCGTCGCGGGAGCGCACGTCTCATAGCAGGGAGAGAGCGAAGCACCTAGCCCATACTGGTGCTAGGGCGCCTGACTCTCCCCAGACTGAGGCAGAGAGTAGTAGCGAGCGCGCGCAGGCGGGCGGAGATGAACCAAGACAGAACGTCGGTGAAATTAGGCCCACCCCAAACCTACCCCTAGAGATGCATCAATTCAGTGCTCGCTGATCTTAGTGGGTTGTCTGATCAGGGTCAGGCACCCCCAACGTTTTCTGCACCAAACACCTCCGGTTTCAGAGGTCCGACATGCAGCCACGATGCCCCTCGTTTGGACTGCCTAATTGGACATAGGCACGTTTCCAGACTGACTACTGGGCCCATAATGACAAAATGCTCAGCATGAACTTTTTCAGTAAGTTCTTGGAAATTGAAACCTCCAGTCTTAAAGGGGCAGAATCTGAGGATGCTTACGATTTTCTGGTTGATTGTCATGAGATACTACACAGAGGCGTATAGTAGAACGATTTGTTGTTGAGTTCGTGAGTTATCAGTTTCAAGTGGGAACGCCAAATGTGGGGGCGGTCACATTGTTGAGTATCAAACCAAACAGAGGCACCACCTATGAACTGGGCCTCATTCTCTAGTTGTTTATGGAGAAAATAATTCCACCGGACCTTGAGAGATAGGAAAAGTGAGACGAGTTCTTGAGCTAAGCAAAGGTGGATGTCGGGTCAATGAATATGAGGCTAAGTTTCGATGCACGATCCCAGATATGCCACCCAACATGTTTCAGTCCCAGAGCGGATTCCGCGCTTTTGTGAAGGGGTTGAGATCAGAATTGCGAATTTTAGCCTTACAGGTAGCCAGGCGGATACGGCAAAATCCTTCCAAGAAGTGGTAGATTTCGTGGCCGACGACCCCCCCCCCCCCGGTCTGGAAGGAGAAGTGATGCCAGGATGAATTCACCACAGCATCGACATCAAAGCGGTGTCGAAAAGGGGGTGAGTTTTAATGGTTCTTACTCTAGAGGGACAGGGTTCCGGAGGTTACTCAGTCCGACCAGTCAGCTTCATACAGACTGTAGTTGGGGGTCACCTCAGACGGTCAACATTTTCTAGAGAGGACCCTGCGTTGAATCGAACGAGAGTGTTATGGATGGGGGAGACTGGGACATATTAGGAGGAATTGTCCAAAAACAGAGTAAAGACCCCAATGCTAGAGGTAGAGGTGGTCATGGTAGAGGCCTGTTTTCGGAGAACGCGGTGGCGAGGTAATGGTGGGTCCCAAAATGGCGGGGTGATGGGCAAATGGAGCCAATACATCACAAATGGATAGGGGCAACGGCCAAACAACGAAAGGGCCCATTTGTTATGCTTTCCCTGGGAGGATCATAGGCGGAACATCTGATGCTGTCATCACAGGTAATCTTCGGGTTTGTATTGCAATAGCTTCTGATTGTTTGATCCGGATCCCACATTTCTTATGTAGCTTCCAGTTGTTAATGGTCTAAATTTACATTGTGAATTACTGAATACGCCTATTGTGTGTTTCTATCCGGTGGTGAGTCGGTGGAGGAAAAGGTATATAGTCTGTTGGTGAACTTTGTGGGGAGAGTAAAGTAACACTTATGTAGATTTGGTTATCTTTAGAGATGTTGATTCGGATGTAATTATGGGTATGAATTGGCTTTCTCTGCATGCACTTTGCGGATCTTGGATTGTAATGCTAAAACGGGACGTTAGCCAAGCCTGGGACAGATCGTTGTGTGGGGGAGGGTGACTACACTTCCAAATACGGTGCGTTCATCTCCTTTCTCGTCGTGCTAAGGAAAAATGGTTAGTAAAGGGTGTTAGCTTTCTTGGAACATCTCAAGGATGACACTACACAAGTACCTTCGATTGAGTCGGGTTCGTGGTCCGGTGAGGTTCTTGAGTTTGTTCCCTACAGATCTTACAGGTAGCCCCAGATAGGGATATTGACTTTGTATTGTCTTGAACCGGTACTCGCCCCATTTCTATACCCCATGTATAGAATGGCTCCGCGGGAGTTAAGAGAGAGTTAAAAAGCCCATTCAGAGTTTTGTGAGCAAGGCTTCAATTAGACAAAGTGCATATCATTGGGGTGCTCGGTTTTGTTTGTAAAGAAGGAAAGGGGAGTTTTCGGATGTGCATCGACTACCGGGAGTGGAACAAGTGATATAAAACAAGTTCCTCTTCCTCGCATTGATGACTTGTTCGATCAGTACAAGGTGCTTGTGTCTTCTCTAAGATACTTGAGATCCGGTTATCATCTTGAAAATCGAGCGGATGTGCAAAGATGCTTTTAGGAACCAGGTAGTGGCATTACGAATTTGTAGTGAGTCCCTTTGGTCTACGAATTGCCCCTGCTGCGTCATGAGTGATGAACGGGATTTTAATTTAAGCTAATTTAGACTCTTGTGATCGTAGTTATTGATGATATACATGATATACTCAAAGAGTAAAGAAGGAACATGAGGCAGGGGAATTGTATTGGAAATGCTGAGGGAGAAAAAGCTTTATGCCAAGTTCTCTAAGTGTGAGTTTTGGCTAGATGCAATGTCCTTCTTGGGCACGTTGGTTTCTAAGGGATGAGTAGGGTGATCCTTCTAAGATCGAAGTAGGGAAAAAAAATTGGTAAGACCTACTAATGTGTCAGAAATAAGGAGCTTGTGGGTTTTAGTAGCTACTACCGACGATTTGTCAAAGGGATTCTCTCTATTGTGCCCAACTGACGAACTTGACTAAGCAAAAGTTTCCATTGTAGGGTCGGATGAGGTGGGAGGAAGCTTTCAAGAAGCTAAGACTCTGTTGACTACTGCACCAATTCTCACCTTGCCAGTGGAAGTAAGAATTTCATTGTCTTATTGTGATGCATATATGCGGTTTGGGTGCAGTGCTTAGCAAGAGAAGAATTTGATTTGCTTATGCTTAAAGACCAAGTGAAAGTGACGATGAAGTAACACCCCCCCCCCAACTCATGTTTGGAATATTGGGCCGCGTAGGGTTAGTGTTTGCACTAAAGCAATGGAGACACTATTTATATGGGTTAAAGTGTGAGGTCTATACGGATCATCGTAGTCTACAGTTATGTCTTCACTAGAGAGATTTGAATTTGAGACAGGAGATGGATGGAACTACGGAAGGACTACGACATCACTATTTTGTACCATCCGTGGGAAGGCGAATGTTGTGCGGATGCCCTTTAAGTAGAAAGGCGGGCGGAAGCTATGGGTAGTCTAGCCTCACTGGCAAGCTTCTCTAGACGCCCCTTATCTAGGGAGGTTCAGATTCTGGCTAAGACCCCCCCTTATGAGATTAGAAGTAAATGAGAGGGAGGATTTTAGCTTGTGTGGAGGCAAATCTCTTCCTTGATAAGATTAAGGGAAAGCAGTCTTAATGATGAAAAAATGATTCCGGATCCGAGATAATTAAAGTTTGCAGGAGAGGCTAAAGAGAGAAAGTCGATTGAAGAGGTGTTTTGGATTAAGGGGAAGGGTGATGTGTACTCGCGGTCGATGATTGATCAACACTATTCTGACAGAGGCTCATAGTTCAGGGTATTAGAACATCCGGGTGCAACCAAGAGGTACCGTGACCTAAAGCAAACATTTTGGGGAGAAGAATGAAGCGTGGATATTGTGGATTTATGCCAAAGGTCCAAATTGTCAACAAGTAAAGTATGAACACCAGAGGCCCGGAGGGGAAACACTTAGAGATGCCATTCCGAGAATGGAAAATGGAGAGAATCGCAATGGACTGCGTGGTTGGTCTTCCAAGGACATGGGCAAGTTATGAAATCTATTGGGTATTGTGATAGGTTAACTAAGTCTGCTCATGCATTCCGGTTAAGGGGACTTACAATTGCAGAGAAGTTAGAAGTTAGCCAAAACTTTACATCTCAGAAGTGTTCGAGTTGCCGGAGTTCCCACTATCCACCTTCATATCAGATAGAGGGGTACGCAATAATTTAGGTGTTGGAAAAACATTGCAGTGCCCGAATTGGGTACTAGGTGGGACCTTAGTACCGCGTTCCATCCTCAGACGTATGTCAGGCTGAAGCGACGAATCAAACGTGTTGGAGGATATGCTTCGTGCTATGTGTGATAGAATTCGGGGCCCATTGGGAAGCTTCTTACCCTTAGCGGAGTTTTCATACAATAATAGCTATCCTCAAGCATTAATATGGCTCCCTTTAAGCATGGTATGGTAGGAGAGTAGGTTCTCCCAGTGGTGGTTTGATGCTTCGAGGTTAGGACCTTGGGACTGATCTTGAGGGATGCATGGAGAAAGTGAAGTCCATTCAGAAAAAGCTTCTAGCGGCGCAAAGTAGAAAAAAAGGAAGAGGGAGATCGAAAGGTTAGAGAATTAGGTTCATGGGAGGTGTGAAACAAGTCTTTGTGAAGTTTTCACCAATGAAAGGGGTGATGCGGTTTTGCGTAAAAAGAGGCAAGCTAAGCCAAGGTACATTGGTCCTTTGAGTACTTAAACGAGTAGGGGAAGGGCTTATGAGTTAGCCTTGCCTCAAGGTTGTCAGGGAGTTACATCGGTGTTTCATGTTCGATGTTGAAAAGATTACCATGGGATGGGAAATAAATTATCCGTTGGGATTCAGTTTGCTTGATGAGGAATTTGTCTTACATGAGGAGGAACCTGTTTTGCCTATTGTAGATAGAGAAGTTTGCAAGTTGAGGTCAGAGAGATTGCAGCCATCAAGGTGCAATGGAAGAAATCGACGGTTTGAAGAAAGAAGCACTTGGGAGAAGGAGGCAGATATGCGAGAAAGATACCACATCGTTACAGATTAAGTATTATTCCTTCGCCTTGTTTTCCTCTTGTGATCGTTCGGGGAGAACGATGGGTAAAATTGGTATCTTTGTAACGACTGTTTAGTAGTTTGAGCAACAGATTTTATTCTGGAAAACGGGCAGAGGTGACAGAGGTGAAGGAGGGCCACGACGGACCGTCAAGGGCACGACGGACCGTCGTGGAGGGGTGTCGTTTCAAAACACTTAGAAAAACTGAATATGGTACTGAAAATCGGACTCTCTGAAAGTATGACGGAATCGGCAGGACGGACCGTCGCAGGCTCGACGGCCCGTCACAGGCCATCACTAAAAAACAAGTCTATGGACCTTGTGACGGACAGCAGGACGGGACCGTCGCAGGCGCGACGGCCCCGTCAAGGGCTACGCCAATCCCAGTTCGGTCGCACGTTTCTTTACACGTTTTTAAGGGACGTTTTTGATATCCTGCTTTAATTATTAAAGTTAGAGGGTTAATAATTAAGTCTATAATTGGGGTTAAAGAGGTAACCTTAAGTTATTAGTGGTTATTATTGCCCATCGTTTATCTAATAATATATTATTAGGTAAAAGAAAGAGGGTTTGAATAAGAAAAATAGTAGAGGAAGTGATAGAAACGAGAGGATAGCAAGGATTTTGAGGAAGATAGCTGTTGATCGCAATTCTTTCGGTGGAGGTTTGGTTATGGTTCTCGTACACTATTCGTAGTAAAACTCTTAATAGCGAATGATATGTGTTGAGTAGTATTATTAAGGTCTCATATGCTGAATTGCGTGTCTGCATGATGTGTCTTAATATATATGCATGATTGTGATAAACTAAGCATGATGAAAGCTATTGAATCTTAAATCTGAAGAACCCTAATTCACGGTTAATGATGATGCCTTGGTATAAAAGAAGGCTTGATAAAAATTATATAATGAGATGATGTGCCTTGGTATAAAAGCAGCCTTGATAAAATTTATTCTAATGAGATGGATGCTGCCTGGTATAAAAGAAGCTTGCATGAATTAGGGATCGGGTGCCACGTTCCCGGGGTTACCAGGATGAAAATAGAGGAGGATCGGGTTGGCCACGTTCCGGTACCAGCGATAGAATATGAGGATCGGAGTGTACACGTTCCGACACCAGGATAGTATATGGATCGGGTGCCAGTTCCCCGGTACAGGATAGAATATGAGGATCGGAGTGTCACGTTCCGACACCAGGATAGGATATGGATCGGGTGCACGTTTCCGGTACAGGATAGAATATGAGGATCGCGAGTGTCAACGTTCCCGACACCAGGATAGTTATGGAATCGGGTGCCAGTTCCGGTACCAGAAGAATATGAGAGATCGGAGTGTCACGTTCGACACCAGGATAGAATGAGGAGCGGAGTGTCACGTACCGACACGAGGAGTAAATGACAAATGAATCGAAAGATACTAATATACTCAATCTAAAGAACTGTTTCCCAAACGAGTATGATGAGGAGGCGTGAGTCCTCAGTTGATGTGCTTGCGTGTGTAACCAAGGAGTATGGTTGAATGTAAAGCTGCATGTAAGGATATTAGTTGATTTTATGATGTACTTGGATATATGCGTTTTCTATTTTGGTTGGCCGATGATTAACTACTCAGTACTTTGGTTGTATGACCCCTACTTTTATGTTTTCCTTTTGTTTATTGTTGGAGTGCAGCAAAAACGTCGCCGTCATCTTCGGACTCAAACAGTAGTCAAGCCAGTCTTCCGTCACACCGGATCTTCAGTGTGAGCTAGAGGCTTCTAGACTTGGACTGGATCTCCTTCCTCATGTCTTGATGCCTTTGAAGTTAGGCATAGACAGCTTTTATAGGTTTTAGCTTCTTAGAATACTCCTAGTTTTATTGATCTAGATGTTCTTGTGGTGCTGACGTCAGTGATTGTGGGGAATTAATAGATGATGAATTTTAGAAGTTATTGATTGTTTTATGAGTTAGTCTTCCGCATGTTTTATGTTGATATTAAATGAAATGTAAGGTTTAGAATGGTTGGTGCGCCTCACATAGGAGGTAAATGGGGGTCAGTCGCGGCTCGTTTGGGTCGTGACAATGTGACAACCAGATTTTGGAGGTATTTTTGAGTGAATTATGAAATCTCCGCATTTTATAGTAATGGTCGAATTTTAGGCTGATTTATTTTGATGGGATAAGACGAGTGTCATCACGTCCATTTTTGAATCGTGACACGTTTAAATATGTAATTTTAAACACAACATTATAGTTTTAATACATAAGTATTTAACCAACCTTTAAAAATAAAAGTAATGTCATATAAGATGAAGCATCATCACCTATGATTTTACTGAAATATAGAATGTGAATGAATAAAAAGAGTATATTATATAACAAAATGAACAAAGAATTACAAAAAATAAAAAAAGAAAAAAAGAAAAATGTAAAACATATATTATTTTCTGACTTCTCACTGATCATCTATAAAATTTTTGCAATATATTCATTATTAATATAATCATAATACTCATATCTCTTGAAAAAGAGATGTGTTTTTTAAAAAAAATATATATATTTATATTATATATAGATATAGATAGATATATAGAGATAGATATAATTATATTATATATATATAGATATAATATATTATCAGCAATTACTGAAAACTTCCGTATATATCATTATAATCAAACAGCGCTGCCAATGATTTCTCACACATTTTCACTAAAAGAATATCTTATTATTATTTATACGTTCTTATAAATATGAAACTATTATTATCCATAAGATGTAACTATTATTATACATAATGATTGATAGGGTAAATCATAAATGTCATAACTTTTACTCTTTTTATATATTAATGTAATTAAATTCAATGTAACCTATGTTTTAAATAATAATAATTATTGTTTTGCTACTTATTTTTTCTTATACCAATCAAATAAGTAGCATTGATTACTATATTTTTCTAACAAAAAAGTGATACAAGGAAGCACAAAGAAATTTTATTAAAAGACATATTAAATATTTTTTTAAAATCTAAGAGAGTCTCCGTCCGATATTATTTGTCATGGTTTTTATTTATAGAGTTAAATTTTAAGAAATTTTACTAACATTTAAAGATGTATTTTTTCATCATATTGATATGCAAAAAATTGCAATTTATAGTACTTTTCATATAGTTTTGAATATCTAATTTTTTTTGTTTAAAATATAGAATTATTTTAATCTAATTTAACTTTAAAAATTAATCAAATTAACTTTCAAAAATCATAATATGATAAATAAAAATGGACGGAAGGAAATATAAGGGAAACATTCAAAATCTGATAAAAGAAAGATTACATTAATGATATAAGAAATTTGAAAGTTTTAGTTAGAGAAAATTGATTAAGGAAAGGAATTAAATTTATCCTTTAAATTAGAAGATCATTCTTTCCTTTTCTCCTCATTTCATAATTTCTTTTAAGTAGTAGTTATTGATTTATTCATACTTTTTAACATTTGATTTATCTTTTGATATTAATTTCGGAATATTATGAAACAAATCATAACTTTTACTCTTTTCATATTTTAATGTAATTAAATTCAATCTGACTTGTGTTTAAAATGCCAATAATTATTGTTTTGCTACTTATTTTGAATACCAATCATTTAAATACCAATAATTATTGTTTTGCTACCTATTTTTGAATACCAATCACTATTGCATTGATTACAATACTTCGCGCTTCGTGTAATTATATAAAATATTTATAAAATGATATTATAAAATATGTAATATTTAGGTTAACATCAAATATATAGATAATATCAATATTTTTTCTCATCTGCAATATCATAAATTTTTTAAATATATAAAATATATTTATTTATTTTATATATGTATATATTAGAATAAAACATTCATTGTGGTTAAGTGAATGGAATAAGAGATAATATTATTGAAATAACAATATACTGTATTTCATTTCGTCAAAACAAAATTGACTTTTTTACTATTTTATTATTATCACATTTGCTTATTTTATTTTTTTAAAACATTAATTAAATTTATAAGACTTACGAAAAATGAAACATATAAAAGTTATTAATAATATTCAATGTTAACCGTTACAAGTAAAATCAAGAGAGTTATAAATAATTCAAATGTGTAATTTTATTAGACACTAAATATATTACTAATTATGTATTGATTTTATTTGTAAAATAAATAAATAAAAAGAAGGAGTGAAACTACAAATAATGAAGAGAAAATATAATAACTGGTGACTACATAAAAATTATAAATGGCATCACGAAAATAATATATAATTTTTCAATTATTTTTTTATGATTATTATAAAAATGAAACTCCTAATCATCATAAATTTTTTTGTTGTATTAAAATAAATAGTTATATTTATTTTTCTTCATAACAAAGAGAAAAGAGAATACTCAAGGATCAAATGATTAGCATTGACAATAGACTACATTGAGCTAAATTATTTATATCAAATCAAAATTTAAAAACCTCCGCAAAAGTAACTAAGTTAAGAATCAATTAAAAATGAAAAAAAAATCTCTAATTATGCTTCATATTTTTCCTGTCTACCATCTTTCTTTGTTAAAGATATCCACGTAATATTTTGACCATATGGTCAACTCTTCATTATCTGCAACCAAAATGAATAAAAACACGATGCCAATCAAAATAATTATGTCATAAGAAAGAAACAAATATAACTATATGTAATATAGTTGTATAAGTACCTTTCAATAGTACTAAACACACTAAATAATAATTCTTTCTTAAGATCGAACAAAGATTATAATTAACTATATTATATTTGGAAAAAACTAACTATTAGAAAGAGCAAATAACATGACGGACACTACATAGTTAAGAATTAAAAGAGATTTTTTAACATACTTACTTGAGGAAGATTAATACAAACGTAAATATATATATATATATTAACAAAAGCATCGTCTAAGTCAATAAAAATAAAAAGAAAGACTTTAGAATGAAATATTTATTACCTTCATATAATTTTTTTGTTACGTATGAGTTAATTTACAAACAAGTATAATTAAGAAGAGAAATTATAACTTCACATGTGAATCTTCATGAAAATAAATATGAAGTTATATAGATAAAATAATGGAAATGAAAAAAATAAGAACTCGAGAATTGTAGCGACCCTCTTAATCATTTTGGAAGTTTTAACCATTTTTTTAAATTAACCTTTTAATAGATTTTATAAATAATTTATAACTTGTAAGAATGAGTGACATGAATTTCAGATTTAATAAAGGATTTTTTTCTTCTAAAAGTAATGAAAATAAGATGAAGCAAAATAGAAAAGAAAAGTAAATTAAATAAATAAATAAAAAATAATAATAATAATAATATTTTTTTTAAAAAGGACAAAGTGCCCTACATTGTTGAAAACGGCGGATTGAAAAATAAAAACAAGGAACAAAATGGAAAAGAAAAAGAATGCGCAGAAGAAGAAAAGAAAAGAAAGGGAGAAAAAAAAGGGGAAAGGAGGAGAAAAATCGATATTTTTTCTTAAGGTGTCAAGATAATTATTCTATCCTTTCTTTTAAGTTTTCTTTAATAGGAGAAAATTTAGGTTTAAAAACGGTATAATTATACTGATATGTTAACTTTTAATTATGCATGAGTATACTAAATTAATTAATATGTTATTAGTAGTATTATTATGGCGGAAAATAGAAAGAACAGAAAACTAATTTTGGCTAATAATTGATGATGATTTTATGGAAAATTCAATATTATTTTTAGAACTTCTCCATTATTTGAGTCAATGTTGAGGCGTTCAGTAACATACTAATTGGATAGCTATGATGGTTATAATGGTAACAGGATTAGTTAATCTTATTAGATGTTGGTTTCAACGAATACTATTAGACTTATGCTATTTGAGAGGATCAAAAACTTAACCCTAGGTTTGGAATTTAAGACTATGAAGTTGACCTATTAGTTGTGATAAAAAAAATTTTAAAAAAACTTGATTATAAAATTGAGTGAGTTTTTGGGTCTAGACTAAACCTATAGTGATATAGGTGTTGTTAGTTTTAAAAATTTATTGTGATTATGTATCTGAATAGATTGCTTTGAGTTGGAAGTTCAACAAATGGGAAAGACTCAAGCCCCAGAGTAAATTCTTATTGGATTCAGGCAAGTGGATTTCTAAACTCTTGCTAAGTGTATGTAATGCGTATATTTCCTTGTGGTATGTGTTTGAGAGTTATGAGATTTGGAAGGGTTGACTTGTCCACTTTGATTAATTTTAATGATAAAAAGGAATAATAAAAGGGACATGTGATATTGTGTATGTGAGGTATTGAGAAATGGTACGAGTAACGGTTTGTATAATGAGAATGTTATTTAATATAGAATGGGATTGTAACAGAGGGAATGCCAAAATATATGGGCATTAACTAATATCTTGTTGATTTTAATTTTATTATCTGGGATTGTGTTCTTTTTGTACCCGTATAATGAATTGATATATGACATAGCGACATTTGATTGATGAGATGTTTGCATCATCTCCTTTATTTGATACATATTGTGCACTTGACAATTACTGGAGGACTGGGTATGACGTAAAGGTCTAACACGTGGAATCTCCGTTTTGAGATCGGAGTTAGTTATGATTATTGGAACGTGAGAGGAAGATCGTCTGTGCGATGAAAAGTTATGATTATGATTGGGACAGTGGAGATCGTCAAATGCGAAATTTGTTTGATATATGATAGTGCAAGAGGTGAGATTGTCCGACAGACACGTTGGAGACGTCATGTCATATATGGACCTCGCGGGGACCCTTGGGTAAGGACATCTCGAATTTATTTTGATGGTATGATGTATATGCGGTTGAGAGAGAAATTGGTTAGCTGAGGCTATCACTTCATTGGTGTCTATGCCATTGAATCCCATGACATTCGTCATTCGTGATGATTATGATTGATTAAGGTGGGAAGTACCTGATATTTGATTACGCTAGTGGACGAAATTGGCTCTGTGTGTTGCTGTGATATGTGAGTGTTCTTCTTTGAAAGTTTGTGATTGTTGAATATTGAGTATAGTAAGGATTGTGTTAATATTTTAAAATGATTTTGAAGAGTTGGACGCTATGAAAATTGTGAATTGTTAGGTTGGACAAATTTTTATGTAGATTCTAGTTTTGAAGATTCGGTTAATGTGTAAGGAGTACCCATATTTTATCCCTTTAGTTTATGTTTAGAAGTTTACTTGTTGGTACCGTGTGGTTTGGTACTCACCTCTTGCTACTACAATTTTTTGTAGGTTATAAGCCTGGATTTTCGTTGTACTTGTCATTCTGTTATTTTCCGAGGCTTCTTGGAAATTTGTGAGGTAGTTGTTTGTCGTGTCATCAGACTCTCTTTCTTCATAGTTTTGATGTGTGAACCATCCCATGTATTCCTGCGTATGAATGGTTGTGGTTTTGTTCTCTTTGTTATTTTGTACTTCTATATTTAGTGGATGTCGCTCTTTTGGAGTAGGTCGATTGGGACCGAACCACGTAAATCTTTTGTGTCTTTTGTATATTCTTCATTGTCTTCTTTACTCGTGGTCTTTTCGGGGGTTTGCTTTTGCTAGCTCCGCGGACACTGCTTATTTTACGTCCTAAACAAGTGGGTATCAGAGGCCAGATTTAAGATTCAATGATGGAGACCGGGAGAACAGGTTTAGTGGTCATATCGGATGATTAACTTAGGTTTAGAAAGAGGGGTGTTTCATTCTTGACGGGTTTATAGTTTCTGCCGCAATTTTGCAGTAATGAAGATTTGTTGGAGAAATTGTTTCCAGAGAGGTTTCTATGTGGTGAGACATAAACTTTTGCAAAGGGGAGGTATGCGAGGAGGAGAAGCAAGTGGAAGATTAAGGAAGACGGGGGCACATTATTTTGTCAGACCATTTCAGGCCAAGGGGAGATTTGTAGGTTATTTGTCCTAAAATTTTACCCTAAATAGTTTTCCTTTTAGGACAAGGTTTTTGTGAATTGACTCATCTTTTCTTTAGGAAAGGTTTAGGGACTATTATTAAATAGGGAAGTTCCTTATAACTTACAATTCAGCATTCACAAGTTAGTCTTAATGACTTTGAGAGTTTTGGTTAGAGGAGAGGGAAAGTTGTGGCGTCACAAGCTCTGATAACTATACACTTGTGTGAAAAACCCTCCCATTGTATTCCGAGTGCAAGTGGTTGAGGTTGTTGCCCTCTTATTTGTAATCTCATATTTATAGTGGATTGCTCATCTCCTTTGTGGAGTAGGCGATTGACCGAACACGTTAAAAATTGTGTCTTGTGATATTATTCCCGTTTGTGCTTCTTACTAGTGATCTTTGAGGTCTAGCTTCCGCGTTAACTGCTGAATTTGGCCTTAAATTACCACTTAGCTTGTGTTTAGGAATTTGTGGTGGGTACGGAGGGTTTGGTTACGACCCCTTGCGAATATAACTTAGAGCTATAAGACAATCATAGACAGACATATCTAAACTTGATATTTTGCATTGTTGGCCGTTTACATATTGAGGGGTTAAAAGTTCTTCATAGAGACATTAAAAGAATTTTTTCGAATGAGCTGCATGAGTACGTTGTGACATTAAGTTTCTAAAATGAAGAGAGGAAGATCATCAATCACTTTAGAGGGAAGGTTATGTTAAGACGTTGGATTACTTAGGTGGATAATTATGTAGGTGAATTTTTGGCCATTTTCAAATCCCAGAGGAATGAGTTTTTGGCTAAAATCATCCCTAGAGTATGATCAAAATCTAAAGTGCATCCTTGCGTTATATAAGTGAACAAAAAGCATCCCTAAACTATTTTACAACACATTTAACATGATTCATCTTTTGTCTATTTTTTTTTACGAAACTCAGCCCCCAACCAAAAATTGTTTGTCAAGTCGAATGAATATTGTTACCCAAATGGTTAAAGCCTAATCCACCCTAGGCGATTTTTTTAATTTTTGAAATGAAGGTTTACATTATATTAGACAAAAGATTATTCAAAATTCAAATATATTTCTTTGAAAAAAAAATAAAACTACTGCTCCAACTTTCAAAAAAAATTTCAAATTAAAAAGTACAGTAATGATTTTTTATTTTAATAAATAAAAACCTACGGGATTTCACTAAGTTTCAGCTTTTATACATTGTATAAAATGTGACACATTATATATGTTGAGTCCCATCTCTCAAACGAATAAAGGTTTGGGCACGACCTAACAACCTTTGGGATTTCAGTCACGACCCCCACAAAAGAGTCGTTGGGTGGCACCCCACACTTAACCTCTTTAAAGGGGGGGACCAACCACAAATTTAACCTTAACTTACCAAAAAAATACAAGCATAACGCGAAAACTCAAATGTTACTTAAATTGTTCCATTTTCCCAAAAACTTATTTTAAAGTCATGCTTTAAGGACACTTATCTCCATACTAAGTTCTAAGAATCAAATACACCAAAATAAAAGAATAAAAATGGTATGTTGTCCTAAAGTATCGGACTATGTTCATGACCCGGCGAATCCAACACTAGATTTTACCATGGACGCTTCACTTGGAAACTTGATATGCGGGAGGCTAGCTAAAGATAAGAAGTCATAGGTACACTGATGGCATTTCATAAAAGAAAAAAAAACAAAGAAGAAGAAAAAAACAGGTAGCGGGCCTTAGTACGAGGAACATTTGTACTGAGTAGAGATCATAATTCAAACCCAAAAACAAATAGTAATACTTACAACGAAATAATAGTATGAATCAACTAATAGCCACTTCAGTGTGATAAGCAACAAAAAAATATGCACACGTGGCAAACAATTAAGTTCAAAGCACGTATTTAATTTCACCGGTTTTTATTCTTCAAGATCACACACGAGGACTCATGCCGCCAAACTAACCATTGGGGACTTGAGGCTCTTTGAAGATTGTAGTACTTCCAAATTGCAACATTATTTTTCTTAATATTATCATGGAATGTGACAGTCAGCTTCAAAGAATACTTTGTCGGGAAGCTGACACTTCAATCCAAGAATATCGGTGTCGAACGGCACTCCCAATTTGAAAAATAATGTGTCGGTACTGACAATCCGACCCAGAATTAGAGTGTTCTGAACGTTGACCTCCGATCCATAATCATCATTAATTATCTTGAATATCACCAATTTTTCATCGTTAATAAAATTTCAGCGACCTGCTTTATTTACAAAGAATTACTTCGATTAGAGATGATATAAATTAGACATTTCCCTGGTTTCGAGACTTTCAAATCACAAATCACAAAAACAACCATCACCAAAGCCAAAACATCACACAATCAAAGTACATAGAAAACGCACCAGAATCATTCAAATGCAGATAACTCACTATTAAGTTAACCTCCACCGATAAAGATCGAAATCAAGAAACTTACCCTCTTCGGTTGCTTTTGATTTCATTAATGCTTCTGAAAAAACCTTTCCATCTATTCAAGTATAGATGAATTTTATATTGTAAAGGTGACGAGGTCTAAACATTGCTTTGTTCTATGCCTAACGTATATCCAAAAAGCCACCTAATTTTATAATTCATTTTCTATCGTTCAAATATAATGGTAAGTTTTAATTCCTCCTATTGTGAAACTTCAATGATATCAAAATAATAAAATATGCCTAATATTTAATTACGTATCTCAATTTATCAAAACTTAAATCACATCCTGATATTTTATGAAATTAAGGACCAAACCCACAAATAACAATTGACTTATCATTACTGTATAAGGATGATGGTTTCAAGTTTAGTTTATCCCCCCCCACCCCACCCCCACCCCACAACCACAAATGGACTTAAAAATTTTCAAGACGATTCTATGTCATTGACCATCAGATCTCATCATGGTTTTTTAAAGTAACTTTCGTCATATTTTTATCCAAAATTTCAACCAATCATGAAAACCATGCAACTAGTTGGGTGGTGGGGGCAATTATCACTACACTTTGCATGTGGTCATAATTTCTTTGAAATACCATACAATGAGCACGCATACGGATGAAATAGGAGCACCCTAATGTTAATTCAAAAATCCAATTTTTTGATCCATAAAATCAACTCATGTTACACCATATGCACTTAACACTAATTTCCTTACCTCTTTAACAGTTTACCTTATTATCTTGGAGTTGGTCACTTGGATTTTTTTCAATGATTACAAGTTCCAGGTAAACTAAACAAATAAGGTTTCTACCAAAGTCTTTAATCTAAGGCGTCAATTATCAATATCCACAAAATTACCATACATTCTAATAACAATTCATCTCCATGTTACTATTGATGTAAAATTTAGCAATAGAATTAGAACAATTCGTAGACCCAAACATGAGAAGATCATCTGCTCCTCTGCATAGTTTTTGTACGAATATACCCTCTTCTCCATTTGTTTTTTTACAGATTATTTTCTTACTCTAATTATATATACATTTATAACAAGTGATAAAGGACCCACTACTAATTTTTTTAGTTATATTCTTGCACCAAATCACCATTCAAGAGTAAAAGCACCCAAAAATTAATTCAGTATTTTAGTTAGAATGGGTTCCAAAAATACTTTTAAAATATAATTACAGAGTATTTTTATGGACAATAAAAGTGCTAATATTTAATCTAAAAACAACTAAATGGGGTGGTTACATTCGATACCAAGTTACCCATCATTCGCCCGACTCGACACGCGCAAAAAAGAAGGTTATCGGTAATTACGAAAGGGTAGTTCTTTAGTAACTCCCAATACTATTAAGTACCAAGGTTCTCTGTCAAGACGTATAAACCCAACAAATTGGAGATCTACACATCTCTCTACAATTGCCTCAACATGGGTTCATTTCAATATATCTAATTGGATAAATGTTGAGATAAACTCAACTAAACCAACCACAATATATTTTAATAGCCATCAGATCTTTTTTTTTTTAAAATTTAACCACGATAGTTTTAGAATTTAGAATGTTGAATCAAATGCTGATTTCCAAACAAGCAGGTGACATAAATCAACCACCACACATCATATATACAAAACCTTCTCAATTAAGTTTTCCTTCTCACACAGAAAAATTTCTCACGATCTTAAGTTATAAAACATTTTAACCTTTAGGACATTCACAGTCCTTCATCAAGTGAGATCCAAACTTATTTAACCCAACAGAAGGGAAAATGATAACAAGTAAACCACCCCTAGAGGACAACCCCGAAACATAACCTCTAACAACATTGTCAAAAATGTAGATTAGGAGCTATTCTAAACAAAACCTGAAGAATTGACAAACAACAAACTGGTCCTCACACTCCATCAACACAATGGCACCAAACATTATAATGACGGACCGATGAGGGATAACTCTTAATCTATAAAAAAAATTATAAATATTCTGGGTAGCTTTCCTGGTTAAATTGCTAGCAAAGTGGTACAGTAGAACAACTCAAATACTCTTAGCGACACCAAAGACGGAACTTTAAAAATTTCAATCGAAATAAACCAAGGTTTTGGATTACTCTAACATACTCATACCATGTGCTAATCTCATACATTTTCATTCAACTGACTCTATCTCTTGATTTTCTAGCGTATGCCACAATCACCATTAGTCCTATCGAAGGTCCACATCCCATGAAAAGTTCAAACACTCTTAGCATGAAGAAACATTAAATACTCACAACATCCATCTACCTTTATCGCAACCAACCATTTTAGGATAACGTATTATTATCAATGCTATTCACACCTCTGGTTAAATCTCTTGTTATGTTAAGCATAGTACATGACGAAAATCGGTTTCCAAGCAAGGCTAATAAAAACTAAATTTTTTTAAAATTTGAAGAACCGTTTATCGAGAAAAAACTATTACTCACACTCAAAGTCAACTTCACACCACATTCACAATAGTTTGTTAGGCATTCTAAACTATTCCCACGTACCTCATGCCAACAATTAAGGAAAATTCTTGGTCCTCAAATGTTTGTACAAATAAGCTCAGAACCTTTATTCAACATTATATGTCCCGGAACCATATTAAAATTCTATTTAGCCCGTCAAAATTATCATCTGCCCATCTATTCTTACTAACAATGTAGGAATATATCTCACTGTATTACATTCATTTTAAGTTCACTCTTTCGTAATTTGAGCAATCTTAAACCCCATGTAAAATACTTAAATTTTCATACCTCACTATTTTCTCATAAAAATCCCAAAGCTCAATCTTTATAAAATTTTTCAATGATTATTAATTTCCTCTTATGTCGGTACCGAACTACGATTCAACATTCTCAGTAGTCATATCGAAACGCATCGGCAAAATCAATTACCCTTTTCAACTACCACCCCAAGATTTATATGAGAGTTCTCATGGGTGCAAAAATTTTTAAATATCTCGATCTTCGAGTATATTTTACTCTTGTTAATTTTCTTAGACGTCACTTACCGAGTGATCCTTGTATCAACAAACCTAAAATGTAAACGGATATTCTAACCCCAAAAAAACTTTTCGTGAAAAATACCTTTCCTTAGGTCTCTTAACTTTGCTGTAACTCAACGGGCAGCATAAGTCGTCATTGTTTAAGATCTTGATGTAAAACAAGATATGGATTTATTGTGAATTGGTACCTCACCAAGCATACCTGTGATAAAAAACAGACCACCATGAAAAAATTAGATTCGCAAAGAAAAACATTGGACTTGTAAATCGACAATGTAATTCAATCTCTTATCTATCAACATGACTGATACTGAAGATTGGTATGGGATATACAATTATTAAATTAAGTTTGCTCGATCTTCATCGATCTATTATCAGAGACTTCGCTAAAAGTTTGACCGTTTGGTTAGTACTTAATAAATCTCAAAATAACAAAGAGGGGAGAACTTATCATCAAACTAGAGTGTGGAGCGTATGTACACTTCCTTTACTTTATTAAGTTTTATTCGAGAGATTGTTTCAACTTAATTTGATAAAAACATGTGACACTAAAACCATGACCATATTATATATCTGAAAACACCAATGTTCTCAAAAACCAATCTGACCTTCAGAAGATACGTTTTTACCTATTTGTTTTGCAATTTAGAGAAAACTATTGTTTGGTTCTACCTCAAGCAAAAAATTGAATTAATACCATAATTTTTTTTCTTATCACTATAACTCTTTTAAAGTCATTTAAAGAGTGGTGTACAAACATCTCCTAAAACTTCAATACAACCATATAAACTTAGATGGCTGCAATAATCGTAGATCGTACAAAAACTCGTTTAAATATTTTGTAACCCAAACATCCTTATTGATAATTTTCATTTCTGCAATCAACAATCGATGATCAATCTATTATATCATTCGAACTCTAATACCTCCATAGTCTAAGTAAGGATTTATACAATTCTATTAAAACATCTATAAACAGACTAAAATACAATGCTTGTACAAAAATTTTATGCCAGCACAACCAAACCGCAAAACTGTTGTTTGGAACAAAAAAGAATGATATTGGTACATATGAAATCAATTTCCACCTTTAAATCAACCAAACAAGAGGCGGCCACACTAGATTAAAATTTAGCACGATTCTATGATTTAGTTAATTGAGAAAAACGATCGAAGGTTACGGTCGGAGAAACGATATGCAGCAAAATCATTTTTTTTTTCTCTTCTTCTTGTTGAAAGCCTCTCTCAAAAATCCTAAATTATGTCCTAATATCTTTCGAAAGAGAATTTACTAATGAGTAATTAAATTTTTTTTCTTAAAACCATCCTTATTTAATACAATTGGTTTTTTCCTTAAAAAGTCAAAATAAACTGTGAAAATAGAATTTACCATGTGCATACCTTATTCCTATATAAGAAAGTTTGGAAACCAAATAAAGAGAATAATTTCAACTCCTTTTTCAAGTACAACTCTAAAGCAAAATACCAATTCGAATATCCGAACCGGTGATTGTGTGATGAAACAACTTTCACGGACTTGTTGCCACTAAAAACTGATTTGAAATGGAAATTTCGATACGAGTACAAAAACAAGCATTAAACTATATAGGTACACAATATGCAATGCTCTTTTTTCCCATCATGCTATAAGGTCTAGACATTTCATAATCAAGAAGTGAACCTTTTCCTCGAACATGGGAACACCTGACACAGTGATACCAATCATACATTGTCAAGGGTCTAGCTACAATTTTATAAGCATTTTTTTACTAAAAATTCGAATTTAGTTTCACCCAAGAGTAAATCAATAGCACTTTCTTTCCCTATAAAGTTTACTCATCCTAGTATCAATTTACTTTTGAATCTTAAGGTAAAATCGTCAGTATTATTCAGAACTCACGACATTCCAACGAACCTAAATATTTTAGTATTGTACCAAAAAAAATTCACCGCCAAATATGTCCTAAATAAATTGAAATTCAAGTGGCGCACTTTGTAGTAATTTAAAATAGTTTGATTTATCAAATTTGGAATGAAACAACTGAATCCTAATATCAAAAAACGTTCCTTACAACTAATTATTATGTAGAGTTGGTTGGTATTCGACTGACAATCGACGTACCCTTTCCACCATAAATTAGTTTATTGCCACACCGGATACCGCACTAGAAACACTCCAACCAATCGATAAGATCGTACCAAATAGCCCAAATATTGCTACCCCATTGAATAAATTGCAAAAAATTTATTCAAATTTGGTCATCTCTAGACCCAAATATTTGTGTTACTTTCTGTAGATCAAAGTCCAACAAAATAACACATTCCTAACTCTAACCCAAGTAAGGAATGAACCCTCTGCTAAATATACCCTCACTCTATGCAAGTCTAAGTAGGTTTACTAAATCGAACTCAACATGAGGACTACCACCAACATTTTTTGCAATCGAGAAAAATATAGTATTTCTAAGGACATATTTTGTCTTCTCTTGTTGCTCTATTTGATTCTAATACTTCTAGTTTACTAACCAATGTAAAAAGAGTGAGTGAATAAAGTTAAGAACCCAACTTTGTTTAAAACTCGATACCAATTGGATTCAAGTAGTAGCACGAAAGGAAGAAGGAAAGACAGGAATGAGTTTTTCCTAAAGTTATATAGCGTCTCGAAGAGAACAAGTGAAGGCGTTCGCCCGTTTACCGTTGTGGCAAGAGACGTACTAGACTTGTCCTTTGTGATGAGATCACCAAATCATAAACTGCTCTGATACCCCCAAGTTTGTCACGACTAAAAAATGAGCTGTGAGTGGCACTTAAACTCATCTTAAATGGGCGGGACCACCAAACCAATAAAACGACTTGTACAAAAAAATAACCAGCATAACGGGAGGGCACACTCAAATGTTAAAAATGATCATTTCTCATAAACCTGAAAGTCATTTCCACATCAAGACATTTATCTCCAATCTAAGAGCCGTTTGGCTCAGCGTTAAAAGCGCTGGCAAAATGACCTTAAAAAGGCTGAGGGTGATGCGAGCTTGATGCCGGAATTAATGAAAATAACTATTTTAAGTTAAATAAAAAAAGGATGTTAAGCCCACAAGTTAACCCCAAAGCTTGGGGTTCGAGGTCGCTTTTCTTTTGTTAGCTTATACGCTTGTTTAAGTTTGACCACATTTGATGTATTTGCCTTAATAGGGTGAATACAAGGCTCCAAAGTAAAAGCATTACAAACCCGTACCATCTCCGGTTAGGCCAAGCTGTCCCTTTGCACGTTGGCCATAACAAAACTTGAAGCACTTTGATCCAAAAACATAACTGCTTTTTTAAAAGAAGTTTCAAGACTTTCTCAAAGTACTTTTTGTTTTAAAGCTGCTTTATTAAAGCCATCCAATGGGCCCCTAAGTCTAAGAAGATCAAATACACAAAATAAAAAAATAAGAATGATCTGTGTCAGAAAGTTAGGAACAATCATGTCATGAACGCAAAGAAACACAAACACAAGCGTTGACACGGGGATAACTCATCTGGAACTTGCTATGCGGTGAGGGCTGATAGAGCTGAGGGGGAAATCAGAAGTCATAGGTACACTGCTGCATTTCATAATAAAAGGAAAAAAAAAAGAAGCAGAGAAGACAATAGGTAGGGCTCGTTTGGGGCAACATGGATGAATAAGTATTTTCATCGGTCAACCCAAACAATAGAAAACTAATAGACAACTAATTGATGTATGAAACAACTATAACACTTAACAGGTGATAAGCAACAAACAACTATGCACCAAGTGTCAATAACAATACAAGTAAGTAACAGTATTAAGTCAACCGGTTTTATCAAGATCAACACAGGAAAGGAATGCCTGCCTCCTAACTAAACCAAATTTGGCGATTAGCTCTTTGACATGAGTATAATTACATACTTCCACATATTTTCCTTTAATATATCGTGTTAAAACCGGTGGGGACATTCCTATCAAAGGACTTACGTTGTCCGACAGATGGACACTAGATCCAGAATAGTATCGAAAACTGGACACCCGATCACAATATTTGTTTTGAAAGTGAACTCCCGATCCAAGAATATCATGTCGAACTGTGGACACTCGGATCCAAGAATTATCATATAAATGTATAATTTATATCACCCCATAATTAAGCCTCCGAGCCTTCTTTATAAAGGCATTATCGATAGAGGATGGTTTAAGATGATAACTTTCATAAGTCTAGGGAATTTCAAATCAATCACAAAACACACGCACCACCAAAAGCCACACAATCACACAATTCAAGTACATAGTCCCCTAACTTCACAATCTCATTCAATGATATCGTCACCAGTAAGAGTTAACTATCAAATGCCGTAACCAAAAAACCCTACGTCCACCGAAATAATCGAAATCAAAGGAAACTACATCTTCAGTGCTTTTGATTCCTTACCATGCTTCTCGAAAAACCTTTCCAATCTATCAGTTATAGATGCATAATTTTGAAAGTGGACGAGGTTTTTAAAACACATCAGATTTTCTATGCCTAACGTTATATCAAAAAGCCACCTAATTTTATTAATTCATGTTCTATCTGTGCAAATTGCTAATGGTAAGTTTTAAAATTCTCCTATTGCGGAACACTTCATGCTATCAAAAAATAATAAATATCGCCTAATATGTATATTACCATCTCAATCGCACAAAAATTAAATCACACTGAATTTTTCTGAAAATTAAGGACCAATACCCACCAAATACAATTTGGATTATAGCTGTATTTAGGATGATGGTTTGGAAGTTTAGTTTAATCCCCCCCCCTACATGGATTAAATATTTTTACTATTTATTGTCATGTGACCCAATCCTATCTCATCCGGTTTAACTTTAAAAATTCGTCATTATTGGTATCCAAAATTTCAACACAATAACTGAACCAATTGAAGGCTATTACTCACGTACATCCTGTAGTTCATAATTTCTTTTGTTAATCCCCTAAAAAACTATACCACGCAATAAATAATTTACCACCCTACTTTTCATTCAAAAACCAATTTTACGATCCATAAAATCAACTCATGTAACACCATATGCTACTAACACTTAATTTCCTTACGCTTTACAATTTACTACATTATATCGTGGAGTTGGTCCATGGAAATTTTTTCGCAATGGATGTTTTACGGGTTCAAGGTGTAAAACGAAACAAAATTCTACCAAAGTCTTTAACCTAAGGCGTCAATGATCAATATCCACAAAATTATCATACATGTATAAGACAACTATTATTCTCCTGGTGATAGCACGATGTAAAATTTAGAAAATAGAATTAGAACATAATTAGTGAGCACCCAAACTGAGAAGATCGTCAGAGTCTCTGAATAGTTTTTGAAAAAAGAAAAATTATTTATCAAAACTTTTGTGTTTTTTTAAAAAGATTATTTTACTTA
>JAKWJA010002499.1:44414263-44534190 GCA_027704765.1 Solanum habrochaites
CTATTTTTTTTCCGCAGATGGTTTTAGAATAAAGCAAACAACAAACGAAGGGGCTGGCCCCCAACACCATCATCGCAAGAACAGAAGCGTCGAGCCAGCCACTGGCTGTAGCTCGAGGAGGGAGTCAGCGCCAACATGACTGGTAGTTCTAAGAGTAAGAGACAGCACGCTGCCCCCATCTAGTACGTGAGGCGGTGACCGGTGCCTCCACCGACTGAGGATTAGTAAGTAGAGGTGGAGAAGGGAAGACGAGCAAGTGGCAAATGAGGAACGACCACCCGGGCCAACCTACCCCAAGTATTAATCAGGTTCTTCTTTCTTTATGCTGGGGGTAGGCTGGTTAGGTTGATCAGGGGCCAGAACCTCCGCCACGCCAGGGGGTTGGGGGGGTTTTCTTCAACCACGAGGCCTCATGTGTTCCGGAGTTAAAACATGCAGCTAAACTATGGGCCCCCATGATCCTCATGAAATGGCACTTTCCGCCCCGCTTTGAATACAGGGCCCTATAATGACAATGCTCGAGCATGACTTTTCATTCAGTTGATTGAAATGGAAACCCCATCGTCAGGTGCGGAATCTAGGAGGCCTATGATTTTCATGTTTTACGATCATTGAGGCGTAGAGGCGTAACTAAACAATATGGGGTACATGATGTAATGGGCAGAACGGTTTTGGTGTGTAGTTGGGTGGGATTAATCAGGTCAAGGGAAAGCCAAAAAAATGTGGTGGCGGTCACATTTGAGTTCAACCAACAAGCACCACCCAAGGCTTGCATCATTTCTCTAGCCTACTGTGTTTATTGGAGAAGTATATCCCCCGGACTTTGGGAGGTAATAGGAAAAGAATGATTCTTGAGCCAGAGCAAGGAGGATGTTTGGTTACTGCTATGAGGCTTAATTTTCGTGCATTATCTCCGGGGATGCCACCACCTTTTGTTTCAGTCCACAAGAGCGGATCGCTGTTTTGTGAAGGGGTTGGAGGTCAAGAATTGCGGATTTTCAAATTCATCCTACAGGTGGGCTCTCAAAATTCCTTTCAAGAATGGTAGCTTCGTGATAGAGGGGGAAGGAGTGAACCAATACTTCACCATGGGCATCGACACTCAAAAAGGTTTTCGAAAGGGAGGTGAGTAATGGTTCTTACTCAAGCGGGACAGGGTTCAGGAGGTTACTTCATCCCGCCCATTCAGTCTCACTACAGACTGTATGTTGGGGCCACCGTCAGACCGGTCACATTTTTCTGAGATACCTATGCTTGATACAGAGAGTGTTATGGATGTGGGGAGACTGGACATATTAGGAGGAATTTCCACAACAGAGTATTAGACTCCCCATAGCTAGAGGGAAGAGGTTGTCATTGGTCGAGGGGCCGTTATTCTGGAACCGCGGTGGCCGATGTAAATGGTGGGTCCCCAAAACGGACGGGTAAAGGCACAACTGGACCACTACAACACAACATGGTAGGGGCAACGGGCAGACAAGTGTAGGTCCCATTGTTAACGCTTTCCCCGGTCGTGTCTGAAGGCTGAGACATCAATGCTTTTATCACATGTAATCTTTTGGTTTGTTTAGTGCAAGACTTCTTCTGTATTATTTGATCCTGTCCCATCATTTTCATATTATCTTTCCTATGTTGCTAATGGTCTTTAATTTTACATTGTAATTGCTGACCTGCCTATTCGTGTTTCTACTTCTAACTTCTACTTCGGTGGGTGAGTCGTGGTAGTTGAAAAAGGTGTATACGTCTTGCCGCTGTGAACGTTTATATGGGGGAAATACTCATTTAGATTTGGTTATGTTTTAGAATGGTTGCTTTCGAGCTAAGTCGGTATATTTGCTTTCTTTCTCCATTTTGCAATCTAATTGTAAGCTAAAACTGTAACGTTGGCCACCTGGGAGCAGATCCTTTAGGTCATGGGAGGGTACTACACGTCCAATCCGGTTCGTATCGTATCCTTTCTTCGTGCTAAGCAAATTTAAGTAAAGGGTTTTTAGCTTTCTTGGTACACCCTCCGGTGTATACTACCAAGTAACAAATGTTTCAATTGATCGGTTTCGATAGTCCGCGAGTTTTTAGATCTGTTTGTCCTGCAGTACCTTCCTGGTATGTCCAACCGTGAATAGAGATATTGACTTCTGCATCGATCTTGAACCCGGGGTAGCTACTCGCCCCATTTTTCTATAAACCCGCCTTATATCTGGCGCCCGCTTGAGTTTAATGAGAGTTAAAAAAATCTGCCAACTTCAAGAACTACTAGAGGAAGGTTTCATTAGAACGTGGATTCCCCTTGGGGTCAGCTCCTGTTTTTTTTGTGAAGGAAGAAGAATGGGTCTTCGGATGTGCTAGATTACCGCCCACTAAATAAATAATGGTTACGAACAGTATCCTCGTCCTCGCATTGGCGTTGTTCGATCATTACAAGGTGCTTTTTGGTCTTCTCTAAATTGACTTGAGGTCTGGTTGATCATCAATTGAAAAAACTGGGCAGCAGATGTTCCAAAGACTACTTTTTGTTTCGAACCGGTATTGGCATTATGAATCTTGGTATGTCCCTTTTGGACTAACAATGCCCCTGCTGCTTTCATGACTTATGAACGTGATTTTTAAGCCAAGATCTGGATCTCTTTTGATCGTATTTATTGAATATATACGATAGACTCCAGAGTAAAGAACATAGGAGCCGTTTGAGAATTGTGTTGGAAAGGTCGATGAGAAAAAGCTTTATTCCCAATTCTCAAGTGTTGAGTTTTGGTTAATCCAGGTGTTCTTCTTGGGCCCGTGGTTTCTAATGATGGAGTGATGGTGGATCCGTTCTATATATGAAGTAGTGACTAATTGGGTAGAGACCTATAATGTCGTGTCCGAAAATAAGAAGCTTTGTTGTTTGCCAGTTACTACCTTCGATTTGTCAGGATTCTCTTCTATTGCTTCCCCAATATGACGAACTTGCTAAGCAGAATGTTCCATTTGTTAGGTCGATGGAAGTGAGGAAAGCTTTCATTCCGAAACTCAAGACCTTGCTGACTATCGCACCTATCCTTACCCTTGCCATGAGAGAGGGTACGAACTTCATGTGTATTGTGAATCATCCTATTCTGGTTTGGGCAGTGCTAATGCAGAGAGAATGTGATTGCCTTATGCCTTCGAGGCAAGTAAGGGTGCATGAACGTAACTATGCCGCCGACCATGATTTAGAATTGGCTCAGTCGTGTGTTTTGGCATTACAGCAATGAGAACACATCTATTTGGGGTGAAGTGTGAAGTCGGAACGGATCATCGTAGTTTTACAATCAGTAGTCTTTACTCAAAAGATTTTGAATTTGAGACAGAGGGGGGATGGAACTCACTTAAGGATATGATCTACCATCTTGTATCACCTGGGAAAGGCTAATTTTTTGGCAGACTGCCTTAGGTCGAAATCAGGTAGCATGGGTATTGTTAACCCACTTACAATTTGCTACCCCGATTGGCTAGAGATGTTCAAGCTCGTTGCTAAGTGACTTTATGAGGGTTAGAATAAAGTAGAAGAAGTTTGTTGGCCATTTGGATCGAGATCTTCTTTTCTTAACAAATCAAGGGGAAACAGTTTGATGATGAGAACTAAGCTGAAGTCCCGGGATGGTGGTTGTCGAGGAGAGGCTACAGCAGCGGATAACTGGATGAGCAGGCGGTTTTTACATCAATGAATCAGACTAAAGGGTAATTGTACCCCGTGTTGATTGATTTGATCCACACATTTCTTACAGGCTCATATTTCGGGATATTTCTAATACCCTCCTGGTTGCACCAAGGTAGTACCGTGACCTAAGGCACAGCTTTTGGTGGAGTAGAATAAAGTGCGACATCTTTTTGAAGTCTTGTTGCCAAATGTCAATGTCCAGCAGTAAAGTAATGAGACACCAGGGCCTTGAGGGAACACTTCAGAGAATGTCGCATTCCTGAATGGAAGTGGGAAAGGATTGCAATGACTTTTCGTGGTTGGTCTCAAAGACATCTGGGCATTTTGATTCTGATTTGGGTGGGGTAATTGGTGTACAATTAACTAAGTTCTGCTCGTTTTCATTGCCGGTTAAGGTGACTTACAATGCAGAGAAAGTTGCCAGACGCTGACATCGCAGAAATTTGTGTGGTTGCATGGAGTTCCACTTTTCCATCATTCAGAAAAGGTACGCATGTTACTTCTAAGGGGGGAGACATGGCAATCTGGAATTAAGGTACTAGGTTTTGTACCTTAGTACTCTGCATTTCACCCTCAGAACCGCTGGACAGTCTGAGCTAACGATTCAAGTATTTGTGAAGATATGCTTCGAGCATGTGTGATAGAATTCGGTGGTCCATTGGATACTTCTTACCCTTAGCGGGATTTTCATACATATAAGCTATCACTCAAGTATTGATATGGCTCTTTCGAATCGTTGTATGGGAGGAGATATAGGGGAGGTCTCCCATTGGTTGGTTTAATGCATGCGTGAGGTTAGACCTTGGGGCACTAACCTTTTGAGAGATTCGTTAGAAAAGTGAAATCTATTCCAAAGAAGAAGCTTTTAGGCGCTAAAGTAGGCAAATAGTATTTCAGATCGACGGTTAGGGGACTATTGGAAGTTCATGGACGGTTGAGCAGTCTTGAATGAAAGTTCGCCCATGAAAGGTGTGATGTGGTTTGGTACAGAGTAAGCTAGTCGCGGTATATCGGGATTCCATTTGAAGTTTTGAGTGCGAGTGAGGGGAGGTGCTTATGAATAGCCTTGCCTCCAGGGCTACCGGAGTGTCCCCCGGTATTTCATGTGTCCTATGTTGAACAAACCATGGAAATGGGAAACTACATCATTCGCTGGGATTCAGTTTTGCTTGGATGAGAACTTTCTTATGCTATGAGACATTGCCATTTTAGATAGAGAAATTCGCAAGTTGATATCAAATGGAGATTGCATCCTTCAAAGTCCAATGGAAGAAATCGACCATTGGAGAGGCACTTGGGATAATGAGGCTGATATGCAAGAAATATACCCCCACCTTTTTAAAGATTCAGGTTACTTTCCTTTTCCACTTCACTCTGTTTTTTCTTCTCGTGATCGGTTCAGGTACGAACGATGGGTAACTTTGGTAATCTATTGTACGACCTGTTTAGGTCTTTTTGAGCACAATTTTATTTCTGGAAAACTGCTAGTCCGACGATCCACCACGAACCGTCATGTGCAAAGTACGGACCGTCGTTTGGGTCTCTGTTCCAAAACCACTTAGAATATTGGAATTTATGGGTACTGAGATCGACTCTCTGAACTTCGAGACAAGTGCAGGACAGACCGTCGTAGGTCATGACGGGCCTTCACAGAACTTTATTGTACTAATCAAGTCTCTGAGCTTTGTGAAAGACCGGCATGACGGCCCGTCACAGTCCCGTGATGGACCGTACAGGTTCCGTAAGCTCACTCCTCGTGTCGGAAATTCTGGTAATGTTCTTAAAAGTTGTTTATGGACTTTTTGTATGCTTATAATTATTAAGTTAAGGATTACTAGTAAGAATTCAATTATTTGGGGTTAAAGGAAATCAACCTTGGAAATAAATAGTGGGTTAACTTTACACTCTTTTTATACTCATTATTGATTAGTTAGGGTAAAAGAAAAGGGGATTTGGAATAAGAAAAACCAAATACAAGAGAGGAAGAGAGATCACGAGGCGAGAGAAAGATGACGAAGGAGGAGAAAAGCAAAGACTTTGAGGAATACGCTTGCTTGATCATGAATTCTGTCGGGTGGAGAAGTAGGTATGGTTTTTATGCTATTCGTAGTAACTCATTTAATATCGAATGATATGTGTGGGGTAGTTATTGTAAACCCCTTCTATATGCTTAATTGATGCGTGTATGATGTGATTATACAATTGTGATAAAATAAGCACTATGAAGCTATTTGAGATCTTATCTTTAAAGACCCGCGCGTAATCTAACTGTATGAGAATTTGATGATGCCTTGGTATAAAAAGGCGTATGAACTAAAGTGATGAGATTAGTGGAACGAGGGGTCACGAACCGACACGTAGGAATTAGGGTGATTCGGGTGTCACGACCGACGTAGAATTAAGTGTACGGGTTGTGCACGAACGAGCACGTTAAATTAGAGATCGGGTGTCACGAACCGACACTTGAGTATTATTGGGATCGTTTTGACGAACGCGACACGTGCGAATTTAAGGGATCGTTGTGTCACGAAACCAACACGTAGTATTAAGGGGTCGAGTGTCACGAACCGACACGTAGGAATAAGGGATCGGGTGTCACAAATCGACACGGAATTAAGTGATCGGGTTGTCACGCATCGACCCGTAAATTGGGTATCGAAGTGTCCACGTACCGCCACAAGAGAAATAAACATATTAATCTTGAAAGATGTTAATAATACCCAATCTAATACCCTATTCCTCCAAATGGTAATCGGTGCATTTGATGCTTGAGTCTTCATGGGTGCAACTTGTTGGCGGTGCTATTAATGATTATAGACCTTGTTGTTTGCTACTGTTTTAGTATGGTAAGTTGTGATTTATGATATTACTTAATATATACTTTTCTTTTGAGTTGGCCGATGATACCATACTCAGTACTTGTGTTTTGTACTGACCCCTACTTGTAGGTGTTCTCTCCTTGTCATTTGTGGAGTGCAGCAAACGTTGCCAACGTCTTCAACTCAGCCTCAACTCTAGCCCGTCTTCATCAAGCCAGATTTTAGGAGGGTGAGATATTGCTTCTATCTAGCTTGGACTGGATCTCTTCCTCGTCATGTTCTTGATGCCTTGAGATTCCCGGCATGGGACTAGCTTGTTTAACTTATTTTAGCTTCTTAGATTACTCTTAGATTGGTAAGTTGAGGATAGATGTTCTTGTGGTGATGACTTGCAAGGTTTTGGGAATAAATCAAGTCATTGAGTTTTTGAATAAGTTTTGTAAATCGTTTTCATTAATTGGTTTTAAGGTCTTCCGCATGATATTTTGGTTATTTATGGTTGAAAACGTTGGGGAATTGATGGGTTGGTTCGCTCACATAGTAGGTAAAGTGTGGGTGCCATCGCGGCCGTTTTGGGTCGTGACATACATTTCTTTTTGACATTTTTTATTTTAATTCTAATATAAGGGGGAAAATAAAAAATATGAGAAAATAGATATTTTAATGATGTAAGACCTTTAACACGTTTTAGCGATTACCGCGTTGACATGTCATAACATTGAGATGAAAGGAATTAAATATTCTCTTAATTAGAAGATCATTCTTTCCTATTCTCCTCATTTTAATAATTTCTTAAGTAATATTGTTTACAATTTGATTTATTTTTGGTTATTCTGTATCATTTTTTGAAAATTATGAATACATGGAACAATAAAATTAATAAAAAAAATAAAAAGAATAATACATATAATTAATATAAATGGCTAATGACAACTTTTTAATCCAATTTTTCTCAAAATTTAGAAGATCATTCTTTCCTTTTTATTTACACTGTTATAAATACATTGTTTTATGCGGATGATCCATTAAAGTTATCCAAAGTGTTTCCAAGATTATAATATTCTAGGTGGATAGAAGAACTGTAAGAGATAACTAGGTAGCTAGTAATGTTGTGACCTTTGGGAGTGATTATCTCAACACTATATGAGAGATCACTCACCATTTGGATATATACACTTGAATAGAAAATTCCTCTCTTATCTATCTACTTTATCTTGTCTTATTCCTCTTTATGATTATATTCTTATGAGGCTTGATTTATACCGTATCAACATGAATATGGCTCTATAAAGTTGTAAGCACTTGCAAAAGTGTTGTTTGAAACACTTTTGAGAAGCACCATGTTCTATTTATGTTTTGTGTTACCATTATATTCACAAGTTTCTCTTACCACGCCTAATTCTGTTAGTATACTATTGTTTTCACGCTAAAGGTGACCATATTGGTTTTGTTTTACTTTAATACATTTTATATATTGATTAGATTATACTAACGAGTTCTTCGTTTTCATCAAAAAGAATTGAGGGATGGCAAGGATTAACTTTTCAGGTGGATTTTTCTTAAGTGTTTAATTATGAGGAACTTATTAATATTTATAATTACTAGGGGTAGATAATTCGCACCCAAAGTGTACGACATCATAGACATCAGTTAATGGTCCGGATGACCTTCATTAAGGAAAATATTTTAGGGTAATACGGTACAGTTCATGTTTCTATCACACTAAGAGGGTAAACATCAATTTAATTAAGTTTTTAAATGAACCGTAATTGGTTCAATCCCATAGAATGATGGCGTGACACCCTTATGAGTAAGACAATGAGTTTGAGTCAATGCAACCATAGTGTGTTAAATCATGACTAGAAAAATAATAGTATCTTGATGAATGAACATTCATCTCATTAATTTTGCTCCATTTTCTAAAGTGAATGTGGTACATATATGATAGTTTGAAACCGTCCAATTTTCTATATACATAGAAAATGTGTAGCAGTAAATAATCAATTCTGAAAGATACAAGTGATGCGTGTATGCATAAAGGGGTGATGAACAAAATTATAATGATCATCATTGTGGTAATTATACAAAGAAAAACATTATGCCCGGGTTCTCCAAATAGTCCTGCCTTCACAATATGAAGGATTTTTTATTATCAAATGGTAGAAAGTGTCATTAGGCTTGTGAATCTTGTCACGGTCCAATAATTTGACAGTTTATCATCCTGCTTCATCGAAAGACAAGAAGATAAGAGTGGTACACGTGATCTTACAAAGTTATTTAGATGTGTCATGGAATATAATGAATTTTAAAGTCATGAATTGCTTAAAACACAAAATTTATGAAGTAACATATAAAGATAGTCCATCCTTGAAGAGAATGTGACTTGTGATAAGTATCGTAAATGTTTGAAACCATTCTATAAGAGAAGGGTCAAGATGTGGATAAATCATTATGGGTTGGATATAGGCCACAACTCACCAATATGTGAGGTTTCAAAAAAAAGATATATGCAAGCAACTCTCCTAACGAGAGGTTTGAGAAAATACATAAATTTTTATTTGGCAGAAAAGGGTCAATGGTTGTGTAATGTTTAGTACGTCAATAAGAATATTTATGATATATTTATTTGTGAACTACCAAAATATCTCAAAGAAATAAAACTCTTCCTATAGATTTGTGCCATGAAACAAATATTTTAATTGTGTGGCAAACCAAAATTTGTCATTGGTTGTGTGTATCTACTGTACAACCAAAGTAAATCATAAACAGTCTTGCTCGTAATGATTTTGACTGACAAATAATAATAGATTTTTCCTCCTTGAAGGAATTCTCACCATAGAATGGTCTCATGCAATATGTGATAGACACAAATTAGATAGCAAGCTCTAATACTTAGGTTATTACTAGAAGAATACTAATTGGGTTGTATTAATTCTCAAAAGAAACTTTTTAGTTTACTAAAAAAAAATCTTGAGACCATAAAAATATTTATTATCTTCAATTACTACAACTGAACGGGTTGTTCATATTTTATGGAAAAGATTATCCTCCACTTTTTCCTATTGTTGTTGCATACAAACAGGCATGCGGATGAACATCAAATACAATAAAAATAATACGGTATTGAAAATAAAGATCACAGTTTACATGATCGGTTGAGTCATCTTATTTAATGTGATGCAAATTGTAATCGAGAATTCCATGTTGCCTGTATGAATAAAAAAGGTAAAAATCCTTCAGAATTCCTCTTTGTTTCTTGTTCACTTGATAAAATTGTCATTGTACCGCTAAGGTTTGGGATTGTAACTCCCTGAAAATTTTGAACATATAAAAAGGTGAATATGGGTTCATGTCACCTGCCATGTGGGATCATTTTCAACCTATATTATGATATGGGCGCAATGTGATGGTCACATGTCTTTATGTTTGTCAACTACATATTGGTATTTGTAAAGTTGTTTTGCTGCCTCGAATTGTAAATTAAGAAAGCATAGTTCAAAACTCATGAAATTACATTGATAATCCTGGTTGATTTAGCATAAATTGTATGGCCTCCAATTATAGCTAAATCAGGTTATGAAATACACTCCAATAGATTTGATATGAGATAATTTTGTATAACATGTAGCAACACATGTATGCATCAAGCCAACAAGGTTTCCCAATTAAATTTGGTTTCAGGTCAGAAATCAAATAATTTTCATCTAAAATATTGAATGTGCAATTATGATTTAATTTATCTACAAAGCACAAAGATGAATTTTCAAATAAGATTGGGATAAATGTTGGATTTTCTAACATTAGGGGGAGAGATGATTTATAGCTAAAAATCATGTGAGGTTAATCATGAATTATGTAGATTCTCGTTAGATAAATATGCGAACTTGAAGTTCAAGTGATAATTCATTTGCATAATGTTGCAAATCAATTGCTAAATGAATGTACTGACCCTATGAAATAATTCATCTGCAAATGCTCCAATGTGAAGTCGTTGAAGGACAGAGTCTATGATATGCTGAAAGTGTAATAGACCAATCGGTTCCAAATATAAAAATTTTTGAAGAAGGAGAGGAACAAATGATCAATATGGTCATGATAATGAGACAAGTGCTATAAGAGAGCACCACGATATAACAATTTATAAAACCTTGAAAAAGGTTCATATACCTGAAAAATGATGAAAATAAATAGATCTCGATAAGCCATGTCTTGTTGGAATCGATATCAGATAACCGTCGATGACATCTTTGATATGAGGTATCGTTCAATGATAATTGTGGCGAGGATCTTGAATTAAAATTTGTCATATACTGTGGACAGACAAATGGTTGGCCAAGTAAAATGCAGAATTCAAGTATAGTTTGTTTCACTTTATAAAGTGATGTTTTGCATTGATAGTCAATAAATCAAGGTATAATGTCAGTGGTACAATCATTATTATGGCTAAGTATAAGCATAAGATTAGTCAATATGGCTTGTGCCTTGGGGCAAGAAAGATTTGGTCCGCAAATCCGACATTATTGGAGAGTCTTTCTCCCTATTGTGGATGCAATGAATAGTTTTGATCTGGCAACATATTAAAAACTTTGAATGCACATGGTAATCTGTCTACTAGACATGAAGTATATGGAAAATTTCCTTTGATGCAATCGAGTTGTCTGAAGCATATACAAATTTTTGAAGGAACTTTTCAATAAAGCTTCAGAATCCTCATATTGTTGACTTATCAAGGAAGAAAAGGTCGAGAAAAGAATGACCCTAATTGTCCTTGAATTTATATGAAAAGTAAATTTTCTGGCAAGATTCAGTTCCTCCCTAACAAAAGGACATTGAAATGGTGTTGAGAAGGACCATCGTTATGAGTTTATTCTATT
Organism: Solanum habrochaites; assembly: GCA_027704765.1. Taxonomy (NCBI): domain Eukaryota; kingdom Viridiplantae; phylum Streptophyta; class Magnoliopsida; order Solanales; family Solanaceae; genus Solanum; species Solanum habrochaites. The sequence continues at coordinate 44,425,636 of JAKWJA010002499.1, forward strand.
TCGAGGAATCCAAGGCAGAATTGATTGGTTACGCAAATGCAAAATATTTATCTGATCCGCATAAAGCTTGATCTCAAACATGTTATTTATTTGCACGTGGAGTTGCCTAAACTATCCTTGGTACCAATGAGACAATTAGGTGTTTTACTTCTTCAGACCTCTAAGAAATAAAAGTCTTCTATGAAGCAAGTTGAGAGTGCGTATGGTTGAGATCAATTACACACCATATTCAGAAAATATGTAAGTTTTATTTGAAAAAGATCAACCACAATGTACGAAGATCACTTGCAAATGAAAATGTCCACAAAATGATTATTGATGGAACAAATTTTATGTGCAATTTACTTGCAACAATGAGATCGCAACGAATAGAATGATATTCAATCATATATTCAGCTAAGCTTAAAACCTCGTTATATTCTGCAATCAGAAATTATATCTCAAGATGTAGTGGGAACGATGCAACACTCTTCCGTGAAAGGTGATTGTGATCACAAGACATTGTCAATGCCACTATTTTGGAGAAGCTGTTGTACAACATTGGAGACATCATTTCGAAGAAATTTAAACGATGGCTTTAATCCAAGGGATATAATAATGCGTTTCACTCTTTTTTTTTAGGGTAACCGAGGTTTTGCCCACTAATTTCCTAGCAAGATTTTGAATGAACCAAATAAAACTTCAAAGAGTTATGTGTACTCTTTGTCCGTCACTAGAATGTTTTCTGCACAAAGTTTTTCCTAGAAAGTTTTAACGAAACACATTATCTATGAACTCCAAGGGGGTGGTACACTAAAATACATTATTTTATGTGGATGATCCATTAGAGTTATCCCCATTACATGGAGGATTCAATGTATAAGTTTTTCCAAGGTGATAAGATTCTCTGGTGATAATAACCTTAAGAGATAACTATGTATGTAATAATATGGTGACTTTTGGGAAGTTATATCTCAACCCTATAATAGAGATCTCACGTCACCATTTGATATATACACTTCAATAAGAAGAAATTCCTCTCCTCTATCGACTTTCCTTTCCTGTCCTTTCTCTTTATCTTAATTCTTAGTAAATTGATTTTATAACACACACCACGCATTTTAAGATCTTTTAAGTATATTTTTTACCAATCGATTAATTGTTGTCATTATTTTAAAATCGATTTTTGTGAAAATCAATATGAAACAAATTCAGACGATATGTACCGATCCTTTGATCGTTTTGAGTACTAGATGAAGTTTTATTTGATAATATTTTGGTGATACGATCTAAATGGGTGTTTTTGGCTTTTTTTTTAATATAATTCGAACCTTCGTTGCGATCGTTGTTTGCATCCTATAATTTCGTTCGTGCTTACAGACAGCAACCCGTCCCATTAATAATGGCAACACTTTTAATACTTTATAATTATCCTATCTTACATTAACGGGTAAGAAAGATAATCTGTCAGTCCGAACGGAGAAAATGATGCGGAACGAAAACCAAATTTTGAACAACGGCTGTGGCATTAGGTTAACCTTCGATGACATTGCCGCTTGGCATAACTCAAAAGTTGACTGCAAACTGATTACAAACAAGTACTCAATATAGCTTTTGAAGGTACTGTTGCAAAGTATTATTATATTATTATTATTAATTTTATTAGTATTATATTAATTATTCTGATAATTGAATTTAGACGAGAGAGATAGAGAGAGAGAAACTCTGGTTCTGTGATTTTCGAATGAGTTTAATGTTTGTGGTCGATTTATAATATCGCGTTGCATATAGAAATTTAGTCTTAGAATATTATTTGAGTCCACCAATTTAAGAGAGAATTGACTGTTGGATTATTTTTAATTGGTATAAATGTTAGGAAGGGTGTTTTGGTTGCAGATTTAGTTGAATGTGGTTGGAAAGTTGATCAATCATTAATAACCAAAAGCTAGGTGTTATGTTTGCAGTTCATAAAGTCAATTGTGATGATGTATGTCAACAAATAAAAATTGGCTTCATGGTGTTGCTAGCCGCATGTTTTCGTAACTAGGCTTAATTTTAATAGTTTAATTTTGTTATTATGTACGAAATCAAAGTTGATCTCTGAGATAGGATTAATATTTGGTGTATTATACTAGACTGATTTTCTTCCCTTGTGTTCCGGGGCGCAGTCGCCACCCTTCCTTTCTCCGGTTGCCTTTTCGACCCATTGCTTACTCCCGTTCGAGTTCATTTTGGGGTCTCGGATAGACTAGAGAATATGATGTCTGTAGACATCATTAACTTTTTACCAAGTCTGCCTATATATTTGGATGATTGGAAAGTTTTACAGCTTCATGAAAGGAAAAGTACAGGAAAATTAGTTGCGTTACGTCGGTTCTTTGGTGTAGTGTATGTTTGTAGTTTATGCTATTGATAGTACACTCTTAGTAGTGATTGATGATTGTCATTGAATGATATTGTGTTAGTTTTCTCTAATGCCCTTGATTGGGTCATTGCTTGTTGTGTGTTTCTTTACTTATTGATTTGAAATCCTGAGACCGTGAAATTTATATTTTTGAACCCTATTTATCGAAATGATGCCTTGAATAAAGAAGGTTTGATGAAATATCAATGAAATGAAAGTGGTGAAAATAAATTATAAATTAACGGCATAATTGAATCGGAATGTCATGTTTCGACACGATATTTTTAGATTGGAGTGACACATTCCAACATGGTATTCTTGTCACATTCCAACACGATATTCTTGAATTGAAGTTTCACGTTTCAACACGATATAATTGTATCGGAGTGTCACGTTCCAACACAGTAACATTAATGGAAAAAGATATGAAATTAACTTAATGTACTCAATCTCAAAGAACCCTTCTCAAGAGACGTTGCATGTAGTTCTTCTCATGAGTGTGCTTGATATTGTGGGGGGGGGAGGGTGTGATTATGTAGTCACTTGTTCATGTTTTTCTTGCTTACCCACCACCTGTAATGTTAAAGTTGAGTTCATACTATTATTCTTGGTATTTATTTCTATTTTTGGTTGGGCCGATATATCTACTAAGTACATGTTGCCCCGTACTGAGCCCTATTTGTGTTTTTCTTTGTTTTCCTTTTATAGCGTGCAACGAGGGTACCATCGACTTTGAATTGCCCTCATCTCCAGCTAGTCTCAGCATATTATGTTCAAGGGTGAGTTATTCATTCAAGCTTGGGTTTGATTCTCTCGGTCATGACCTGATGTCCTTAGTTTTCGGACATATACTATGTTATTCATTCATTTTGGTATTTGTAATATCCTTAGACTTAGTATTTGAATATTAGATCCTTGATGCGATGACTTTCAGATTTTAGGGTATAATATGTAACAGACTTTAGAGGTTTATCTGATTGGTTACTTTAATAAGTTTCGAATCTTTCACATTATTTTTGTTATTTGTAGTTGAATTATTGGTATGTTGGGGTTGGATTCCTTGGTTCACCTACCTAGGAGGTTAAGTGTGGTGTCACTCACGATCGATTTGGGTCGTGACAAACTTGATATCAGAGCGTTAGGTTTGGTGATCTTATCACACAAGGACAAGCCTAGTAGAGTCTTGTGGAACGGTACGTGACGCCTTTGCTTTTCTTCGTGAGGCTATAAGACTTTAGGAAAACTTCATTCCTTCTTTATTTCGTGCTACTACTTGAATCCGGTGTCTAGGTGATACAAATTGGTATCTGAACTTCTTCACTCTGTTTCAATATAGTTACTACTAGAGTATTAGAGGTTGAAATAACAACAACCAAAGAAAAAGAGGGTCCTTGAAATGATGTATAAACTCTCAATTGACTACTAGCAGGTACGTGATGACTAGGTGATCAACATGCTTTGTTTTAAGTTCATAGGTGAAAGCCCTCATTCTTCGTGTGTATAATATGAAGATTTTTATGATTTCCACATGGGTCATTGTTGATTGTTTGAGTTGCTTCATAAACGAAGAATGGAGAGACTTAGTGTTAATTTTGTAGCAGTAACTAGTTTTGAGGATAACGCAAAATGTGTTGATTGTCTCATGTTGAGTGGCGATATAAAGACTAACTATGACTTAAAGACACATTGTTCTAATCATCTCATGATGAATTTGTATAACGTTGAATTTGAGGGGATAAGGAGGAGAGAGTGTTTGATTGTGATTCAGGTAGGGGAAAATAACAGGTATATTTGCGCCAATTGAGATCACAATCTCTACTACGATCCATAGATGACTGTTTCAGAGGTCTCATGCTTACTGTGTTATAGTTATGAAGTGTATACTTGTTTATTGACTTGAATCTAAGTAGTAGAGATAATTTATGGGCTAAGAAGATAACAAATTGATATATTTTGCACTTATTCAATGGGAAAAATGTGGTGGCCATTTGGGTCAATCTTCGCGATAAGTATGATGTGTTCAAGGGATGAGTTTAAACGCCACTTCCGGTACTATACTAGTTTATGTGGTAAACGAATACATCAACTGTCAAGTGTTTTACTACACACTTAAGGAGTTATTAGTGTAGAATGTTTAGTATGAATTCTTATTTTGGCTTTCACATTTGATAAACACTTTTTGGGGTTACTAATAACTTTGGATTAAACATTATTATTAAGGAAGATTTTAGTGGTGGATAGTTGGTAAAATCCTAGAGCATTTAGGTTTTAAAGTGTATCTTGAGAATTATAATGAGAGCTGATGATTTTATCTTAAGCTTTAAAGGAGTGGATTGATACTGGAATGACAATTTTATGGATATAGAAAGTCCCATTGAGTATATTTGGGTGAAGGAAATTGAAGATTCTAGTAAGAGAGTGCGTATAAAATTGGGCTAGTTCCTTGAACTTGATTGGTATACCTACGTTTAAGGTGTCAAGTCGAGGAAAAGGTTCACTTCTTGGTGATGACAAAGGCTAACCGATCATGATGTCAATAGGAGTTCGTAATGAATAGTAGTTGGGATGCAAATATATGATAAGGATTGCGCTTTAAATGAATTTTATATGGTAATACCAACTTGTGAATTTTTAAGATTGTGACTTTCTACTATTTGATAAGTAACATGGTTGTATGAAAAGTTTCAAGAGATGTTTTGACACCACTCAAATGAAATTTCTTGGAGCTAGAATTATAAAAAAAAAAAAAGATAAATAAATAAATACAAAAATTAGTGGAATGTAGTGTACCCTTCAGAAAGAGGTGAGAGCAAGAATATTTTTCTCTGATTACAAGGACTAAAGATGTATTTTCTTGAGGTGTTTAGAATTGGGTTCGAGAACACGTGATTTAACCCGTTTTACTTTGGTTATGATAATATTGTCACGTGATCATCAGATTTGTTTTTTTAAAAAAGCTAGTGGATAAGACTTGACAACGAAAGTGTACATACGTGCAACTTGAGAGTGTTGATAAGTTGTTTTGTGGTTTGAGTTTAGTAATGAGTGCTATTGAATTTTCTAAGGATATGGTGATATCTATGAAGAGGCGATCAATGATAAGATAAGATACATGAGTTCTCAAAAATCTTCAAGGTATGAGCTAATGTTGATAGATAAGAGAGTTGAGTTACACAACTGAATTAATCAATTATTTTATTTTTATTATTATTATATGTCTACACTTATGGTGATATGTTTTTCAAGATAAGGAATGATTGGTTACATCGGTATTAAGCTTGTGAAAGAACTTATGCATGGTTTTGGTCATAAAGTTTATTGCTTTTTGATTTTTAAACGGACACAAGGAAAATGTTTCACTTCAAAGGGTGGGTTTAGAGTATAAGGTAAAATGTCATGGGTTGTTTGTAAAAGAATGAAATCGGTAAGCAAGTTAGAGAAATTAACAAGAGCTTTATATATTGAAGTGTTGAAATTTTTAGAATTTTGCATAGTGAGAAGAATTTGAGAAAAGTGAAGGAATAAGGCCTCTCGAATAAATTTTAGGGGTGTAGTTCAAGGTTGTATTGATTTTTCCTATGAATTTAGATATGACCGTGAGATTTGAACTAGCTAGTTTTGTACAAATTTACTATGAGTTTATCATTGATTTTTATAAAGATCGAGTTTTGCTTTGGTGACAAACAATGAGGTATGGAAACTTTAGAGTGTTACGTGGTGTTATATTGCTCAAATTATGATAGACCACTTAAGAATGATGTTCAAGGCGAGATTTAATTTTACATGATTATTAAGAATTTAGAATTGAATTAATATTACTCTATTGATGGGACTGCTAGCATGTTATGATGCGTTACATAGACATTTGATGGTGAATACAGATTATGATCTTATAACATACAAAATAATTTGAATGATCAAGAATTTCCCCAAGTGTTGACATATGAGTATGTGATGGATTAGAATGATATGCTAAGTGTAAGTGGTATGAAGTTGATTTTGGTGGTGATTTAACAATCTTATATCGATGAAAAGACACTATAAAATTTAAAATTAGTGCTATTAGTCTTGTTTGGAAACTCGTATTATTCATGAAATTCTTAAATAGGAAGAGAGGTAGCCAGAGTTTGAACGTGTATTAAATAAGAATAATTGATAATAATGATGGCTTGGCTAAGGTCAGTTGATTGCTCAGCAGAAAAGGGGGGGGCAGGACGCACGGGGGCGTTTCTCACTGGTTTTGTCCTCTCACGTGTGGTTTTCCGTCGTTTCGGGCTTTGGCCGCTCCCGTGTGTGCTTCGTCCTGTCGTCCCGCTTGGCTCTATATTTTTATATTCTTAAGGTTTGTCTATATGAGGCTTAGATCTAGCATTTCCCAGTTTGTTAGAATGTGATTTTGTATGCTTGAGTGTATCACTCGATGGTGGTTACTTGATCATTTTCATCTTTGAAACAAATGAGCTAAATTTTCCTAGATGATTACTTGATGTCTAAAGATCATATTTATATAGCTTAAGCTCGAGGAAGTATTTTCTTGTGAGAATGTATTCTTGATAAGATCTATGATGGTTTGTGCATTATGAGTTGTAGTGGATGATTTAGGTTTACTACTTACTTTAACCAACATTGATTTAGGATTGTATCATAATTATGTTAAAAAATATTTGTCTTGATAATTGTGTCAAGGTCTAGAGGAAGAATTGATCAGTTGAAGAGTACTCCACTTGGGAATAGTTTTGTTGTTAGTTAAGTTTACATACAAGAACAATTATCATTAGAATATTGAGATGACTTCATTTGAAGCATTGTATTGGAGGAGGTGTAGATCTTCAATTAGTTGGTTGATACTTTGATAAAAGACCTTGGGTACTTATATTGTGAAGGAATTGTTCAGAATACTACCCATTCTAACCTTCAACTTCTTTTGATCGTTCGAGTATGAATAATGGGTAAATTGGTATCTAATGTAATGACCCATTTGATCATTTTGAGTACTAAAAATTTTTATTTGAAAAAATACTTTCTGATAGATTCTAAATGGATGTTTTGGGCTATTTGTAATTATAATTATAAAATACTGGATAGTTTGAATATTATTTGTTAGTGATTATAAAATAACATTAAAATTATAGTGGACCACTTTAAATACGTTTTATAATTAAGTCGTCTATTTAACTTAGGGGTAAAAAAAATATTTTTAGAAGGACACAGAAACGACCGCATACGAAAACCAATTGAAAACATGTGGCATAGGGGTAACCGCTCGGTAGGAACCTCACGGCTTGAACATAATCAATGACACAAACTAATTACAAATTATTCCAATATATGCTTTTTAAAGGTAATTTCATATTGTTATTCATAGATTCTTATTATATTATCTATTATTATTATTAAATTAATATTAGTATTATTATTATTATTATTTATTATTATTGATTTGACGAGAGAGAGAGATTAAGCATATGATTTTCTGATTGTCGAGTGAGTTCAATTTGTGTCTATTTCAAATATTGTTGCATATAGAAATCAGTATTATAATATTATTTGGGTTAGCAAAATTTAAGAAGAGAATTGATTGTTAAACTAACTTTTAGTTGGTATATATAATTGATTAGAGTTAAGGTTAGGAAAATGTTGATTGGTTGAAGAATTTAAATTGAATGGTGATTGAAAAGTTGGATCAATTATTAATAACCAGCGACTAGGGTGCTGTTTGCAATTCATAATCAATTTGATTATGTACGTCAAAATGAAATTGGCTTCATGGTGTTGCTAGCCTGCCACTGGTGTGTAACCACTGGTCTAATTTTAATATTATAATTTTGTTATAATATAAGAAATCAAAGTTTGATATATTGAGATAGGTAATTAAATATTTGGTGTATTATACTATATTATTATTATTAAAATTGTGATAAGTGGAGGAATTATGACTTACTCTTAGGTTTGAATTTTAGGAAATTGATCAATGTTAGGTGAATTTTGGGTCTAGGCTAGACATATAGTAATATGATGTCTGTAGACTCGTTAACTTATAAATTATGTATATATATTTGATAGATTGAAAAGGTTCAGAAGCATTGAAGAAAGGAAAAGTATTGGAAAAGCAGCTTGCGTGACTTCGGTTCTTTGGTGGAGGTAGGTTATGATTTATGCTATTTGATAGTAAACTCTTAGTAGTGATTGATATGTATTGAATGATATTATAAAGTTTCCTATGTACTTGATTGTGTGGTTGTGTGTTTTTGATTGGTTCGAAATTCCGAGACCGTGAAACTTATATTCTTGAACCCTCTTTATCGAAATGATGCCTTGCATAAAGAAGGATTGATGAAATATTATCAATAAATTGGAAGTGGTGAAAATAAATTATAAATTAACGACATAATTGGATCGTAATGTCACGTTCCGATATGGTATTCTTGGATCAGAGTGTCACGCTCCGACAAAGTATTCTTGGATCGTAGTGTCACATTCTGACATGATATAATTGGATCGGAGTGTCACGTCCAACACAGTAACATTAAAGGGAAAAAAAATATGGAATTAACTTAATGTACTCAATCTCAAAGAACACATTTCTCAAATGAGCATGACATGGAGGCATGAGCTCTTATGAGTGTGCTTGATATTGTGATTGATTATGTAGTCACTTGTTCATGTCGTTTGTTGCTTACCACCTGTTAAATGTCATAGTTGAGTTCATACTATTATTCTTTGTATATTAGTTACTATTTTGAGTTGACCAATTATATTTACTCAGTACATGTTGTCTCGTACCGAGCTTTACTTGTGTTTTTCTTTGTTTCCCTTTTATGGCGTGCAACGAGGGTACCATCGACTTTGAATCACTTCCCTTGGAGAAAGCCAGCCTGAGGGAACTGGATTGGTCATTCCACCATCACACATTTATGCCCTTGATCATTATTCATTTCATATATAAAAAGCTGATTCTATAATTATTTATTACTTTTCTAAATAGATTTTTGTTAGTGTGAAATGACAATTTTGCCTTTGGTCGTCCACCCACTTCACTCTTATATATATATATAATATATATATATTGTTTTCTTCTCTCGCCATATCGTAACTCTGTAAATTATACTACAAGGAAAAGACTCAAATTTCATTAACTTTAGAACATACTTATTTGATGTTCATCAGTTAAACGTTTAGCTCATTTATGTTCATTAAACCGTTCAAGAAACCTCATTCATCGGGCATTATTTTGTAATCGTGGTTTTTGCAAAACCAGTTGTGACACGGACCCATTTAATTTGTGCCACGTCATCAATTTTTTTAATAAAAAAATCAAACAAAAAATCAAAATTTTTAAATTGAGGGGTGGGTGGTGGGGGTGAAGAATTTTGATTTTTTTATTTAAAAAAATTGATTCAATTTTTGTTTAGAAGCATGAATGAGCCTTCAATGGTAATGACATAGATGAGCCAAACTTTTAACGATTGGTATAATGAGATAAAAGTTTGATGACATTTTTGAGACTTTTCCCTTCTACAAATAATATAATGACGAATGACAACTTTTTCAACCCAAATTTTCTCGTAATTAGAACATCATTATTTCCTTTTTTTTTCTCTCCTCATTTATAGAATTTCTGTCACGACCCAAAAATGGACGTGATCATCGTCTTATCCCAGAAGACAAGTCAGCCTAACACTCAACCATTCAATAAAGTGGGCGGAAATAAACTATAGTCCTTAATAAAAACCCAAAACCTGGTAGTCCTTACAAGCCTCTAAAGTATTACAATTGATTCAAAGAAAAACTCAGTCTCAAAATGAACCTTGTTTCGAGAATAGAACAAGATCATAATTATGGAGAAGAAAGTCTGTTGAGATGGTACAGCTACCTCACTAATCTCCAGAAGCCTCAGAAAAGACAATAATGACAAGTACAAACAAAAATCAGGCTCAAACCTCAAAAGTTGTAGAAGAAAGGGGTGTAGTACCAAACCACACAGACTCACTCAATAACTTCTAAACAATGCTAAGCGGATGAAATCGGTATCTCCTACTACCCCCAAACCGAATCTCCACAAATCCCAACCGCATAAACATCCCCTACCTCCCACAACTCACAGTTTTACAAATAAGAACGGAACATCAACAAAAAAAGAGTAGACAAAAAAAAAAAATATAGACTAAATACACACTTCAATAGAGCACCAAAACCACACTTCAAAACATTTACATATCCTCATAACACACTTCAACAAATTAAAAGTTAATCAAGCAAAGGCAATACTAGATCAGCAAAACACATATCAAGTTCACTAATGCTTATGTATTGTAATGGAATGGAATGCAAAATCAAGTAAAAAATGATGCAAAAAAAATGTCCTGACCTAAGTGATACACACTCGCTCTGTTCTCAGTCAGACTGGACCAGGAGTACATATCTGTCCAGACATCTGTCGTTTGCCACGGAAATGACCCTCGATATATTAACCATCACGGGCGCGCGATACTGTCTCTCGAAATATAGTATCCATCGCGGCGCGCGATATTTCCCTGGGGGGGTCCTCGAACGGTACAAAGTCCTCTTAAGTACTCATTCTTTCTCAATGCACATAAACTGTCCAACTAAATGCTCAGAATAATGCGATGACAAGTTTTTCCCACAAATAATAGGAGATGAGCGCATTTTTATAATAGTGCACACTTTACAAACACACAAACATGAAGTCACACTCAATTAAGATTCAACAAGCCTTCACTCCTTTCTCAACACATCACAGAACATAAAACATTGAGTCATATTTCTTTTGTTACTATATATACCTTTTTTTTCATCAGTAGAATTAGTCCATTGTGGACAAGTCAAGTCCATCACCAATCCGTTACCCCAAAAACATACCACAAGGAAATACAACCACCATTTCATACACTTACTAAGAGTTTTAAGAAATCCACTTGCCTCACTTTTTAGCGAACAGTCATTCCGGAACTTTAGTCTTTCCTTCCTTTGTTGTTAGTTCCAAATCAATCCAATTATTTCACATAATCATACCACAATAAAGTGTTTGAAACTACGACACTACTTTTAATGTGCTAAGCATTGACCCAAATAACTTGCTCATATGTTACGTAAAAATTTCTAAATCTTAATTCCAACCAAAGGGTCAATTTCATATTCCCTAAATTTCAAGTTCTATTAAGTTAATATTTCCTCCAAACACTACAACTCTAATAGTAATTCCTATAACTTAATACCCTTATTCTAATTTATCTCATTTTTATTATCGCAATAAAATGAATCATATGTGGCTTCTAGTGTGGTAAGGAACAAAATATCAAAACGAATAAAATTTGTGAATGTTCAATTCATTTGCTACCTGGAAGTTACAATATGAAATCTTCAATTCATCTCCAATATTCCTTTTAATCATTTAGGCCATTAGTACGTGATCAATAGACTAAGGTGTTGCCAAACATTATTTACCAATATTTAATTATTAAAATATCGAATTCTATTTAATAAAATATATATACAGCACAATAATTTCCTGCAAACTCAATATCATATTCCATTGTTAACATCAAAGCAACAAGTTTGTTGTCTCGCCTAAGCCTACAATTTTTCAATTACTAAGTTTTTACAATTCTTACCTGACAGTTGTTTCTCCTACGCCGTCCAGCTGGTGAGTTTTTCGTACATCCCTTCTTTCTTTTCTTTTCTAGATTAACTATATGTCAAAAGTAATAAACCCTAATAACTTATTTTTAGTATGAGTCAAATAGTATTTAATTAACTAAATAAATAATTTATTTAATATATACCTATTAATTAAATAATCGTAGTTATCGAATGATTTAAATTTGTCAAATCAATTTCACCGACAAATCAAAATTTACTCTAGGACGACAATCAGGAGGAGTAAAACGATAATAATTTTTTTTTAAATTACCAAAAATGAACTTATGGGCGTCAACAGTTATCCACCACTAAAACTCATGTCGTCTCGAACATAAGGAAGAAGAAATAATACCGATGTTTACCAAAAGTCTAAGTTTATGACCACCCGTCATGTTCATCTCTCTAAGTGAGTTCCTCTCTTCCCCTTAGACCTTCCATCCGAACTCTACTAAGAATTGCACTTTCAAATCAAACTTTGAAATATCTAAAAATCAAATGTTATTATCAAGCAACATACCATCCCATGAACTCAATCTAAAGTGAAACCCATTGGACCATAACACAACCATCATAACAAGTCTTTTGTCACATAATCAAAATAACCTTCCAAATCAATCGTGGAAACAACTAGAAGTGAGCCTAAATTAACCACCAGACACCTATAATGCACATAAAATCACATCTCTTATCACGATTTCCTTTTCACCATACAATCTTTTCACGAGCTTAAGGTATAAAATTTGATCTTTAAAACATCGGACAGAACCCTTAAGGGAGAGTCAAAAAACAGTATCTAACCCAAAAAAAATTATCTAGTTAAACACCTAGCAAACTGATAACTCATGTGATATAACCTCTAACCAACCTATCAGAAACTGTCACTATTCCGAAACTCTTCTGTAAGTTCTCATAAGCCAAGGTTTGTATCTGTATACTATTGAATAACTTTAGCTATTTCAACAATGGCCAAATTTATCATAAATGAAAAATGACCAAGTCTGTCAAAGGTTTCCTACTCTATCCAAAGGACCTAAGATGATCGGTACAGTCCGATCCACCCTAGAAATTCATCCATAGATGTAAGAAAAAAAAATGTGGGCATATGGCAGTGAATCATACCCAAAATCATGTCCGAGACCAAAGTAGAGTGGTCAACTTAAGAATTACTGAATCAAGGTCGAATACACTAGATACTTCTTTTCTCCAGAATCCCCTTCAATATTTTCATTCATCTGACTACATCCCTCAATTTAATTTATTTTTTTATTTATTTTTTTTTCCACCAAACTCAACCATTCTGATCGCCATTACATTTTTACACATGCGGGATTTGCCAAACCCAACATACTCTCACAATACTCCATCAAAAGACAACACTATTAATATTACAAATAGCATAAACCAAAACCAAACCATTTACCTTACTTTCACACCCGTATAGTATCACATTCTCTTAGCAAGTACATTTGTATTATCCACGACTTTGAACTATGGTTTTTCTTATCTTCCATTTAAGCTCCCATGAAGATAAATTCACACAACAACCCAAGACCGATAACAGTAATTTCAAATCTATTTTCTCCTTTAGGGTACAAATAATTAAGTCACACTAATGTCAACGTCACTGAACTTTCACATACCATTTTCCAACCACCATCTGTACCATCCATTTACCTCATGCGCTAACTCAACAGAAACCCTTGATCACTCCAATATTTATGTATACTATATCATCATAACCTTCTAACTCACCATAAAATGCCTAATTTAACACCATTATAACAATCTATTTGTCATTCAACAAAATAATTTTAATCCCCTCCAATCCCTCATTAATCCATGTAAAACTGTAGGTGCACAATCTTTAACATCCAATTTGTTACTTACGCACATTCATGAACAATCTAGTCGACATAACCATGTATAATTTTTCCATAAGTCCATTGATTCTAACCCACCAAAATTAATATGTAGAAAAGTTATTAATAAACTCATAGTGTAAGTAGGTGCCGCACTGAGTTCATATCTCTAGTCCATAATCAATCTAAACTCACAAGGCGAAATCACTACAACCATCCAACCTCCATCAATGTTTTGTACGAGAGTCTTATTGTTGGCCTTTGCCCTTTCTTAAAATCTTTCCACGACGGAAATTTTCAAATAACTTAACTCTTCAATACACCATAATTTTTCTTGCTTTTTGCCAACTCACTTACCATCTTATATTTTTTTTGTGGCCCACCCTATGGGAAAACCTTGGTATAACAATCAAAAGTAACCAAATGTACTACTCAAATTTTAAGAAGTCCTTCTAAATGCTTCTACATCAATGTTGATCGATCAATTTCTTACCTTACAATTCATACCTTGACCAAGATACACTATCACAAATCTAACTCGCCATGTAAACTTGAAAGTTTTGATCCCAACCATGTAACACATCCCATTATCTTACAACATTAGCTCATACCTAAAAAATCAATTACTTAATGTATTTTAGCTTATCGTTGATGCGCCCTTCATTACCCTACCATATCTTTTTTCTAAAAATCTTATCGTACTCCTCCCACATCAAAACCACAAAAGAACTACTCATCATACTCGAGTTGAACGTCCGGACACGCCTTTCTCAAGTTTTTTAATATCCATAGTTTATTTTTAATCAATCTATTGATCTTGTACACTATATTATATCAAAAATAATCTGGAAAAACGTAACTCACTTGTCTCTGAACCCACATTCCCCAAATTCCTCTAAAGATACATCCTCAACCCTTGCAAACAAAGAAATAGCCTAGATTTATCCTCGCTCTGAAAGTTAAACTATTTACCGACTAATTTCGTTCCTTATGGCTCTATCTCTTTTCAATTTTCATTAGATGACATCCTAACTCTTTATAAAATTAACATATAACCACACTACTTATGAATAGACACAACCTAACCTTAGTACTCAAATTCATCATACCATAAAACATCATTTTAACCAACACCCGTATCATATAGTGCATTTCAATCATAATGCGTCATAAAGTCTTATAATCCTCATGCTTAAGTTCGTCAATTTTCCCTCACTATTAATTTATCCTCGCATTAAACATGACAATCAAACCTAGCTTATGCCAACCATCCAAGGTACTTACTCATTTTAATATGCCTTTCTTACTAAAATTCTCAATTACATTCAACAACAAGGTGATACTTTTTGAGACTTTTCTTGTCTTATAAGTTTATCATCCATATTTCCACTTCCATGGAATTTAAGATGAAATCAACCTCATTACAATCCACAAATACATTTCACAACCTGAACATATCATCTCATAACCAAAGATCCACCATTAAAAGACTTTCCTCCTTATAGTAATGCTTACCACGTCACTCGTACTACAAGCTAAGTTGGTATCCTCTAAATATATTCACCCCAATATGATCATAAGAGCATGGAATCCCATAGATAACTCCTACAGTAGTTAGTTATTTGCACTTAACAATCAACATGTCCGTTTTCATGTCCCACTGGTACACATCGGGAAAATTCGTACATCCACCACTAGAACATATCAATCATTGGAATCCATTTCCAATAGTCAACACACACTTAATCCATCAAATAGCTGTAAAATATTCCCAGATAAGTTTTTGTATCCTAACCCAGCTATATGTATTTTTTTCATAAGCAAGTCAATCTCAAAATTAACACACCCATAGTTCTACTAACAAGTAACCCATAAGTACCATGTAATCGAGTCCGTAAATCATGACCCTCTTCTGGTCATACCCTCAATCTGAAACCCATACGGGATCTGACCTGAATTGGTGTAACTCATTTGCTATATCAATTGTATTTTTCCAAGGTTACAACACTAATTTTTATCTAGTTATTCTTCAAACATTTAACTTCTAATTGTCCGCACCACTCCATATTTCGCTTATAACCAGATAAGTATAATTTATAGTATATTATTATTTACAATGATAACTAACCTTACCAACCTCCTTTTTCAAATATGATCACGACAGTTCGTAATAAAGTCTATCAATTTTCCACCTTAAATACCAGAATCTAACATCCAATCAATACACGACATGCCATGAGTCACAAAAAAACTACGCACGGTCATCCTACACGAGAGCGACTGGACCTGAAGCGAAAGAAATCAAATGGAGACCAGGTACGCACAATAGAGATCCAAGAAGTGAAAGATATTTCCTAAAAAGTCCTATACCTCTCGAAATAGTACACATGTTCCAAACCGATCATCTAAACTCTATTTAGACTCGACTTGTACACACGTGAGACCTATCAAAAACCTGGGGCTCTGATACATTTTTGGTCACGATCCAAAAAATGGACGTGATGGAACTCGTCTTATCCCACCAAGACAAGTCAGCCCTAAAACTCAACCATTAACACTGAAGTGCGAAGTAAAAATGCAGTAACAATAAAAACCCCAAAACTTGGTAGTCACGTGTAACAAGCCTCTAAACCGTATTACAATTGATTCAGAAAAGAAAAACTCAAGTCTTAAATGACTTGTTTCTAGAATAGAACACGATTTCATAATTATGGAGAAAGAAAGTCCCTGGCTGAGATGGAACAACTACCGTCCCAATCTCCAAGAAGCCTCGGAAAAGAGAATGACAAGTACCTACAAAAATCCAGGCTCATAACCTACAAAATTTGTGGAAGCAAGGGGGTGATACCAAACCACAATCACAACGGTACTCAGCAAGTAAAACTCTATACACAA
Organism: Solanum habrochaites; assembly: GCA_027704765.1. Taxonomy (NCBI): domain Eukaryota; kingdom Viridiplantae; phylum Streptophyta; class Magnoliopsida; order Solanales; family Solanaceae; genus Solanum; species Solanum habrochaites. The sequence goes on from JAKWJA010002499.1 coordinate 44,442,433, forward strand.
AAGCTAAGGGGATGAAATCATGTGTACCTCTACTACCCCCGCCGAACCGTCCCAACTACACACCTGCATAAACATCCAAGCCCATCCTAACAACTACAGTTTACATAGAACGACCCCAAAAAACGTACTTAGAACAAATTAGATATCCCTCAATAGCAAACACTTCAACAATTTAAACAATACCCTCATAACACACTTCAACAAATTAACAAGTTCCTCCGCAAAAAGGAGTCACTAGATTAATAACACTCTCAAGTCACTAATGATCGTTGTGCAATGAATGTAATGCAAAAATCAAGGGATATGCTGCATTCCTGCCTAGGTGATACACACCCTCTCTTCTCACGTCCGGACCCCTGGGGACTATCTGTCCCATGCATCCTGTCGCGGCGTAGACATGACCCGCGATATAGTAACCATCCGGCCGTGATACGTCCCTCGAAATATAGTATCTATCGCGCGCGCGATACGTCCCTCGAATGGTACATCCTCTTAAGTCTCATTCGTCTCAATGCACATAACACTTGTCCCAACTAATGCCTCAGAATAATGCAGATACGATTCCAACCAATACTGAGGAATGACCCAATTTTCAGAATATCGCACACTTTACAACACACAACTAAAGTCACATCAACATGATTCAACAACCTTCAACCCTTTTCTCAACACATCACACATAAACAATTGAGAACATTGCCTTTTGTTATCCCTTTTTTTCATCATTAGAATTATTCAATGTGGACAAGTCAACCCATCACCAATCCCCTTACTCCCAAAAACATACCACAAGGAAATACACGCATTTCATACACTTAACAAGAGTTTAGAAATCCACTTGCCTCAATTTATCGAACAGTCACTCCGGGACTTTAGTCTTCCCTTTCGTTAGGCTTCCAAATCAATCCAATCTATTCAAATAAATAACCACAATAAAGTTTTGAAACTAACGACACGCACATTATTATGTGTCTATCATTGACCCAAAAACTTGCTCATATGTACAGTAAAAATTTCTAAATCTTAATTCCAACCAATTGATCAAATTCCATATTCCCTAAATTTCAAGTTTAAGATTAAGTTAATATTTCTCCAAACACTACAACTCTAATAGTATTCCTATAATTTAATACCCTTATATCTAATTATCTATTTTTATTATAGCAAAACTGAATCATAATGTGATAAGTCTAGGGGTAAAGAACAAAATATCAAAATGAATAAAATTTGTGAATGTTCAATTCATTTGCTACCTGGAAGTTACAATATGAAATCTTCAATTCATCGCCAATATTCCTTATAATCATTTAGGCCATTAGTACGTGATCAATAGACTAAGGTGTTGCCAAACATTATTAACCAATATTTAATTATTAAAATATTGAATTCTATTTAATAAAATATATATACAGCACAATAATTTCCTGCAAACCCAATATCATATTCCATTGTTAACATCAAAGCAACAAGTTTTTTTTCTCGCCTAAGCCTACAATTTTTAAATTACTAGGTTTGTACAATTCTTACCTGACATTTGCTTCTCCTACGCCGTGCAACTGGTGAATTTTTTCGTCCATCCTTTCTTTCTTTTCTTTTTCTAGATTAACTATATGTCAAAAGTAATAAACCTTGATAACTTATTTTTAGTATGGGTCAAATAGTATTTAATAAAATAAATAAATAATTTATTTAATATATACCTATTAATTAAATAATCATAGTTATCTGAATTATTCAAATTTGTCAAATCAATTTCACCGACTAATCAAAATTTTATCTAGGATGACAATCAAGAGGAGTACGATAATTTTTTTTAAATTACCAAAATGAACTCATGGGTCGTCACAATTTCTTAAATAATATTTCTTGTCATTTGATTAATATTTTATCACGTAAAACTTTCACATATAACCTCTTAAAAATAATTAATTACTCTCCATAACTATAGTTTGATAATTACAACTTGTATCTACATGTTATATGGAGGAGAGAGGCAAGCGAGATCGGAAAATACGAGCGAGATGGAGAGAGGCGAGTGAGATAGGGAAGAGAGTGGGAGAGACGTGCATGTACAAAAAACACATAATTGTTTTTAATCTAATTGTATCTAATTGTTATTAACATACTACCATTGGTTATATGACCAGCGAGATTGAGAGGAGGATAGAGGCGAGCGAGATTGAGAGAGGAAGGAGAGAGGTGAGCGATAGAGGGCAGAGAGTGGGAGAGAGATGAACTGTATATGTAGATAGATTAATTAATTGTATATTATACATATTTAGTTGTATATCTTGGCGATATACATATACAAACGTGACTAATTATACAAACTCAAAGTCAACCCACGTAATTAATGTATAATGTTAATCGCAAGTGGTACAAACTATAGCTATGATGAGTGATTAAATAATATAAGTTTGTTTAGCTACGTAATTTTCCCTTTTATTATTCCATATCAATTTCGGGAAATTATGAAACAAATTATGATTAATATGAAACAATTAAAATGAAATATAAAATAGAAAATCCGAAAATATAAAAGAAAATAAAATAACCAAATTGTAAAATTCGAAGTTTGATCATTATATTATCTTTCTTTACAATTTTTTTCTTTCTATTTTTGGTCCTTTTTATTTTTTTTATTTTTTCCACGTTAACAGAAGATAACTCCTTTTCCTCCCCCTCCTTATAACGTTATAAGAATTCTTTTAAGTTTTAAGTAATATTTCTTTCCATTTGACCAATTTGCCATTTTCTATATCAATTGAAAAAAATTCAATTTGAAATTAATTAATACTATATATGGAACAATTAAATGAATCACTAATTGCAAATTAAACTTAAATTTCAATCATATTATATGTATCTTTTTCTTTTCCATTTTGTTCCATCATTTTACTCTCTATATTGCTTACTCTCAAAGTATCATTTATAATTATTTTATTTTATTTTCTTCTAATTTTATGAAAATAATCTTGATAGTCAATTTGCTCTCTAAAATACTTCATCATTTTCTTCTATAATAAAACAAAGATAGAAGAAAAAAATTGCATTCTTATAATATGATTCTATGTTTACAAAATATATAAATTACTTGAGACTTCAGGATATAACTTTTACAAGTGTTTTATATTTCATTAAACTCCATCGACCAGTTAGTCATGCTCTGCCGCAATCCACCACTTCGATGGTATCGACTCCAAAAATACTCTATCATCAACATCCTCACCAATGATGTACATATGTAACATTCAACAAATATCCGATAACTTTATGCCCATATAGCTGGTGTTTTGTGTCTTAGATGGTAAATGAGTGTTGATAATATAACAATATACATCAAATAGTTTTTTGGACATGGTTCCTTAATTTAATCTTGTAACAAAGATGTAGAATGCATGTTATGTTGTATGTATGTTTATATAGTATGCAAAAGTTACATTATGTTTGGATCATTGTTATCCATTGTATTGTATTGTATCGTTACTATACCTAACAAGGTTTGTTTTGATTTTACTTAAAATGAGTGTATTGTATGGTAATTAATTGGTATGTAACAATGAAAACCCCTATTTTATGGAACAATTCCAATTTGGTGTGTTCCCATTACTTAGTGTGTTGTCATTTAAGGATATAGGTAGAGAATAGTTTAAAATACTATTGGAGCCTTTTACCTGAAAAGATGTTAAATCTAGTCAAACCTCCTACCCTAGAATAATTAAGGAATATTTAAGAAAAATTTATAAAATACAATATCATCACGATACAATCAAACCAAACAATTTAAAATTGTTATTAAAACAAACAAAACAAAAAATACATCTAGTCCAAAAACATCTGTATTAGATATAGATATACCATACTGTAATCGACCCGTTAGATCGTTCAGAGAGCTAGGACCATTTTTACTCTTTCCATTAAATTTAAATGGAAGCTTTGAATTGATTCGGTAACTACACTCAGTTATCAAAATTTTTTTATAATTAATTTAATTAGAAAGTAATGGACCAAACCTAAGATCCATTCCATACCCTTGGCCCATATAAGTAAAAGAAGTTAGTGTGATATACTCATTTGGGATCAAAATTATTTTATTTTTTTTGAAAAAGAAAGAACGGAGGCAGTAGTGCGACACCCCCACATTAAGAACTAAGAAGGTACATTTCATATACCCAATTTATACTTGTGGAATAGAGGGAATCATTTAATTAATATGTATGAACTATATATGATGTTGAGGTTAGCATTATTTTAATTATATTGGGAGAAAATGGAGTGGAATATTTCATTGTGAGTAATATTTAATTAGAGTGGATGATGGATGTAATGTGGGGTAGTAGGGTGTTGTTGTTATTGGCCAATGATAATTAGATTGTGAACTTAAAGGATTAAAAAAAAAGAATGATACTTAGATTGTGAACTTAAAGGGTTAAAAAAAAGAAGGAAAAATAGAAAGGGTATCAAAGTTTTGGATTTTCTCTTGTTGTTGCACTAGTAAGTTTTCTCTTGGGATAGGAGACAATTTTGTTAACTTATTAAGTTTATGTGATAATGTTAGATTTATAAAAAAAACAGTTATCTTGGTAAGAGTTTGGCTGGAAAAATAAAAAATATATAAAATTTAAGGAACAAAGTATAGTACTTGTGGAATTATTAGTATGTTAATTTTGTTTAGTTTTTGTTGCTATTTTTTTTGTCACTTACTATTAATTAGTAAGCCTAATTTATATGAACACTACAAGTGTATGATATTTAGTGGAATTAAGATTCAGCTCTAAGCTTAAAATTTAGGAATATCAGACTAGACATACTAGAGGACACTAAAATTTAAGAATTTAATTATTTATCATGGATGTTAGTTTTGGTATCATTCAGGTGAAATAAGTTTTGAGGTTCAAAATAGAGGTATAACTCTATGGGTGTCTATAGATTTATTTGCTCACGATATATCACATAATTGGTAAACTGGGAACGTTTATAAACTTTGCAAAAAGGAAAGGAAAAGTCGTGAGGATTGGTGGTACGTGTTCGACATTCAAGGTATGTTACGACTTTTAGAGTTGCTGAAGGACGTTTTCCTAATTAAAGATTAAAAAGAAAGGGAAGAAGAAAGAAGAAAAGATGGGGCACCGGGATTTCGCCTCCTTTTCAATCGGCCTCTTTCCGCCTCGCCTCCCTGGTATCGTACAATGGTGTGCGAAAGCATTGGTAGGAGTAAGGTGCCCGGTGATATAAAGGAAAAATATTACTATAGAATGCGGTTGAACCGAGGAGAAGAGGAGAATGTCAAACCCATAATGCAGGCATACCTGATTTATTATTGACTTGAATTCTTGTGTGATTGTTGGTTTCTTATTGCACCCGTATAGTTGTGATAATATGAGTGGCTATGTATTATGCTAATATTGATTGATTTGAGTGATCATTCATCCCCTTTTATTGAAAAATATTATGTACATGCATCGACATCATTAATTTGAGTATAAGTTGGTGGTTTAGAATTATGCGTCCACATCAGTCAATGGAAGTACCTTGACACACTTCAAAATATGAAAAACTGTAAATAACGGTAGATTTTAGAATATCAACACCCAAAACAGTTTACGTGGAAACCTCCTTACCAACGGAGAAGTAAAATCCACGATCTAACTCACAGGAATGTTAGCCATTTCCCAAAAATAATCTTAACCAAGCAAAAGTACAAACCTACAAAAAATGTGAGAAAAAAACTATTAATCTCACAAACCAAGCAATAACTTCTATGCTGGAAGAGCCTAAGCGATTTCACTCTGCCCACAAGCTATCATCCCACTAGACAATGGAGCAACTAAGCAACCACGAGGTTTCCACTAAATAACCCGCTCCGAATGACTTAAGATTTTTACTAAGCAACACTCAAGGCTGTCCTCTAAATCAATTGGACTCAACTGATTTAGGATTTTCACACCAAACAACTATGTGTTTCCTTTATAATTGGAGGAACAAATTTACAATTTACGTGCAGAAGAAATAATCTTAAGACAACTAAGCTTCTAGCTATTTCAGATTTTAGTTGATCTTGAGGATGCTTCTTCACTCCTTTTTTAAGCCTTTGCAAGAGTTTGTGGAGATGTTTTTCAAAGTTAAAAAAACCTAAATTGTGAATATGATGTTTTGTTTAGTAGAAAGGGTCACAAAACATAAAAAATAATTACACTGGTTGAGGATTTGTTGGCCGATTCGCTCACTGTGGAGAATGCTGCACCAAACTTTTTTACTTCTAAGCTCGGCAGTCAAAAGTATATGAGCCCAAGGCCCCATTTTGTTCAAAGGTCCCTGAGTTGGTCAAATCATCAAAACTACAAATAACATTTTTCCCCTTTTTGATGATGACAAATAGTACACCAGTGCCTACATATTCTTCCATGTTTCCTTACCCCTGTCGATAAAGACCTGACAATTGCATGTATATTTGCATAATGAATTAGGTCTCTTCACAAGGTCTCTCAGTTTGTCAAATAATCAAAACTCCAAATAACATTTTTCTCCTTTTTGATGATGACAAACCATACACCAATTCCTACATTTCTTCCCCCTGTCGAGTAGACACACTACTTAGTTTCCTACACCGTGGACCAGGTACCTTTACAAGGTCCTTGAGTTACATTGGTACCTGCACCTCAGTTTTTCCTACACCATGGACCATGTACCTTTACAAGGTCCTTGAGTTACACTGGTACCTGTGTCACATCCGGGTTTACCCCCTAGACGTAACCGGCGTCGTCATCCTTTTTGAGGACTAAGACAAACCTCTTAGTCTTACATCATTGCATTCATCGATTAAAAATATTGTAGAATTTAAAACTTTTCAACTACTTCAAATCAGAGGTTTACATATACCTCTATATATACATAATCATAATATCGAGTGTACATAGACTCGTTCTTATAAGAAGATTACATATTCTTCTAATTTTATTTCACACACTTGATAGTAAAGAAAGAAATAGAGTCAAAGTTCTCTATCTCATAAACCATCTAACGAGGACCAATAACATGAGCACTAGCCCTACCATCAATAAAAGTAAGCCGCATAGGCTTTATACAACTTTGTCTCAAATAGGAAATAGAGTCAATACAAAAGTTTGTAGTAACTACGTAATTCACAAAGAGAAATTGACATCGCCTTGGGGAAAATGAGGACCTACCACTTTGCTGATAGAAGGTCAAGTCTTCCTCAATCGCCTCAAATCAACTACAACGAATTCGGGAACCTAAAATTTGGGGACAAGGGAAAGGAGAAGGAAAAATGGGGTTAGTACTCCACATTGTACTAAGTATGAGAGTCTTATGCAACATACACAAGCAAAACATGCTAAAAAGGGACTTTGATAAAAAATGGCTATTAACACTTTTGGGCTTAATGCAAAGTCAAGTTAAATCGTACGAAATACACAAAACATGCTACTATCCCAACAAGTAAACACTTATCCCAACACACTTAAAAATCACGAGATACTACAACCCAGCATCAATGAATAATATAACAAGAATGAATAGAGTTTGGGCATATCATAATAAGTAAGACACTACTCACAACGTTCTTATTACAGTCACCAATGGGCAATGACTAAGCAAGCCCCATAACCTACGAATCAAGTATCCTCACCAAGGAAAACAGAACACTCCCAATTTACATTTTTTCATGCATTTATGGCTTACCAACTCAATCTTATATATCATTTATAACCCAAGGCATATCATAAATGAACGAATTCAACTTAGTATCAACTTCCATCTATGACATGGTCCAGATAGGATAGATATATATTATATAGATATATATATTATAGGAATATAGAGAGAAGACACACACACACACACACACAGCATATAGGATCAGAACATAAAAATATAAGAATCTACTCTAAGAACTACCCTCAAGACTAAACTAGTGCATGTCTAAGTAGAGTCCAATACCTACCTACACTAAGGTAGATCCCTTAGGTTTCCAACGTTAGAGTTCAAGGTCCTTTAATTCGTTTTTAACTTTTGGGAACATCTTGCCCTAACGACATAGACCACGTGAGCTAGTGTGGAATCTATTGGGGTCATAACAACCTACACCGAAAGAAGGCGGACTACCTGCCAATGCGTAGCACCAAAAACCATAAAACATAGAAAATACGTGGATACATCGCTAGTATAGTATCCTATGGGCAACAGAAATTCAAGTAGAGAAACTAGGAGATTTCGTTTGGATCCTCTTGATGCGCCAGATATGCATTATGATGTCCAATTCTCAAGAGTGATGTAGTGCTTTACCTTTAATATGTGGAAAGGGACACTTTCTCTATCGTTCAGTTCACTCGGTGCTAAGCTGTAGTCCATTTGAAAGGTCTAAAGTCTTTAATTATAAAACTTAATTTAGGCCATAGGTTCTACCCCTGTATAATCATCATCATCAATAGCTCAATACGAATGTATGAGTTTAAGTCCTTTCATCACAATCATATAAATGAGTTTAAACACTTTTAGCCATTTCATAACCAAACCTCACAACATAGTCAAGACATTCAATGATAACGAACAACATCATTCAGTCCTAAATGTGACACCTGGTTAATATAACGTTTATACCCCAAGTATTTAATTAAAATCCCACACAATTAAGCACACACATGGAATCACGATAAAGATATAAATTTACCAAGTCTTTCTCATAGTCTATTTATCAAGGCTCTTACCATCAACCCATAAAGCAAACCAACTTGATGCCATAACAGTAACAAAAGAATAATTAATAGAATAACAAGGCCAGTGACAGTCTCAGCGCTAACACAATTTTACCTGTGTAATCACAACTTGAAGATAAAATACTAGGCTAATTTTACATTATAATCCGATAACCTAAATTTACTCTCAAGAGAGCAGGATAGGCCTATAGTTCTCTTAATGCAACCATAATAGCACCAGAGGATAGTAATCAAATTCAACGACCAAAACCAATTGAATGATCAATATATAATTATAAGTCAAGATCACCCTAGGGTGAGAGGATTAGAGGATAATGTTCTTCAATTTGACCAAAATCATCAACCAATTATCATAAACCAAGTTGAGCTGCATTAACATGTAAACTAGCTGTCGTACTCAACATATAGAAATCCTAAGCAATTGCAATACGAAAAAAACTCAATCTACAACTTTCACTTTCGTAATGAATAAAAACATAAGGAAAACTCAACTTTTTTGAAATCTATTTTTTGACAGGAAACCCTCTTGAGGAGAAAAGGATCTCAAAGGATGAATAGAACCCATACCTTATGTAGTGTCGCAACAATGTGATGCAGAATTCACCCTTTTCCAGCCCACAAACCCTAGTGTCTGCTAACCTCAATGGTTGTGAGTCTTTGTAGAGAGAGAAATAAAAGAGAATGAAGAGAGTTTATTTTGAGAGTTGGCTTTAGGTTAATGAGGATTAAGGGTATTTATAGAGGGGCTTAATTAAGTTAATTTGTTTTAATTTAATGACTATCTAACCCCTAAAACATTTAATTATTTTAAATAAAATTATTAAAATCAATCAATAAAATTCGATCCTCACTGACGAGACCCCGTCGATGGTCCATCGGTAGGTCGACGGACACCCCCTTTCCATTCCGCACTTCCGTCGTCTCTATCAGAGACTTTGCAGGTGAGGCTTCCTCCAATTTTTCTAAGTATGGGATGACGGTGGCCTCGACGCCCCGTCGAGCCCATGATGCCCCGTCGTTCCCTTCTGTCGAGTGTAACAATAGCTAGGTAAACAAGGGACTTCACAATCTTTCTAAGTGTGGGACGACGGTGGCCTTTGACACCTCGCCAGGCCACTTATAGACCGTCGTCCGCCCCGTCGATGCACACTGACAGTCAGTGCTTCATCAAACTACAGGGGTTCTTCTCGAGAGCCCTTGGTTAGTCCTTGGGGAGTCGCACCCAGCCATTTCAATCATGAAACCACTCCCAACACCCATTAGATACCTTTCCACTCATTTCCGTACATTTTTGACTTCTAAAAGTTAGTAAAAAGGCTAAGGTACACTAACACCTCTTTGAACCAACTTCCCAGACGTCTTTCGACATTTGGTTCTTAAACCTTCTAAATAACCTATATTCTTTAAAAATGGACTTAGAAACAGTGTTTATACTTTATAATATCTATGCTAGGATTTTTCATGAGTCTTGGATTTTTTTCAAGGTGTTACAACCTGCACCTAAGTTACAATGGTACCTGAATGTTTTCCTTGAGTTACCCTTGTACCTGCACCTGAGTTACGCCACCTGAGTTACACTGGTACCTGCATGTTTTCCTCCCCCCTGTCGCTTTTTCTTTCTTCCCCCTTGTACTTCTTACCAACCTAAGCATCATCTGAACACCCCCAATTTATTCCCCCTTTTGGCATCATAAAAAAGTAGTGCAGTAAACCAACAAAACAAGTAAGATTGATAAGCAAGATAACAGTCAAGAACAACACCAAGATAGTTAAATAAGCCAAAATATAACAGAATTTAGCCACAACAAAACATGATTTTATTTCATGAGCATAACAAATCAGAATTTAATACATTTAAGTTAAGGTGAAAACTGAGATCCCTGGACACTGTCCACATATAGAAAATACACAGGAAGGATTGTGAGGAATGAGGTAGATGAGAGATGAAGTTTATAACAAGGGTTAGTCTAAAGTTTGCTGCATCATTATCGTTGATCATCTTCTCTTGAAGAGAAATAACTTTTGCCAATATCTCATCATTATGCTTTTCTAGCTTCTGGACAACCTCAGTACAGGTCCCTTTGTTTGCGCTTTGAGAATGTATTTTTTTAACAGAGCAATTTCATCCCTCTTGTTTCTCACTAGCACAGTCATTACATCCAATTCATGTTTCAATTGGTCCCACCCCTTCATCAACTGAGAAACTTTACTAAATGGATTTCCCTTTCTTTCAATACAGTCTCATGATGAATAGATCAGTTGCAGAATCCACAATCCCTTTTTTTTTTAGTTTTTCTAACAACCTTCTTTCATGCAGAAGTCTTAGTTTTCTTTTGCTTTTACCCTTACTCACTTTCTTAAATAACTTGTCCCTTTTATCAACAAAACCTGCTTCAGAAAAGGTGTAAGAATCCACTAGATCTATCTCATTTAGAGAATCTAGCCTTTATATTGAAGAAGAAGAGGACTGAGACATGATTGTTTGAAAGAAAATACTTAAATGCTAGAGAGAGATAATAAGATTGCACTATAAAAAGAAATTGAAATTGTGTCAAGTCCCTATATATACACATCGCTTGGATTAGGCGATAGGACAACGGTCAGAAGGACCGATGACTGACACGTGGTGATATGGATGGTTCTCATTTGACAGTTTAAGACAAATGTAAAAAGTTCTAACTTTATGAAGGACCAGGTCCTCAACTGCAATTGAAATACAATTCCTGAATGAATCTGGCCATTCACTGCTCCCATGCTTTCAATGGGTGTATGCCTGGATTCAGGTACAAAGACGATCTTACTTAAACAATGCATTGCAGGTTCTGTGGATACCTGACCTTCAAATCTTAGCCAAAACAGTAATTAGAGGCTTTTTGATTATATTAGGGTAGTACAAGTTCATCACTCTAACTTCAGCCTATTTCTCTCAAATTGATCCTTGTTATTCTCCATCTCTAACTTCAGCCTGTTGCTCTCAAATTGATCCTCGCTGAGAGATTTGATAAAGATGCCTGCAATCTTATCTTCAGTCCAGTAGTATTTCATAATGATGTTTCCTTTCTCAATATTATATCTCAAAAGGTGATGCCTGACATCAATGTGCTTGGTTCTTTTGAGGTGGATTAGATTCTCTCCCATGTTGACTGCACTATCATTATCACACATGAGAGGGATGGTGTTGATGTGGACTCCAATATCCTCAAGTTGTTGCTTTATCCAAAGAAGTTGGGCACAACTGGGCAGCAACTAAACACTCAACCTCAATTGTTCTGAGAGCCACTGATGAGTGAGGATCCAAGAAAATGAGACATTCCAGAATTGCGTTATCTGTCCACTTTATATCCTGCAAAATCAACATATGCAAAGCCTACAAGGTCAAAAGAGTCACCAGCCGGATAGAAAAGGACCACGTCCCCTGTTTTCTTCAGGTATCTCAGAATCCGTTTGGCAGCCTTTAAATGTGACTCTCGAGGACATTCTTGGAATTTAGCACACATTCCAACACTCCATACTATGTCAGGTCTGCTAGCAGTCAGATACAATAGGGATCCAATGATTCCCCTATACATGGTTTGATTCACAAGAGGATCAGTTTCATCTGCTACAAGCTTGGAATTTGTTCCCATAGGGGTATCTATAGGTTTGGAATCAAACATGTTGAATTTATTTAGCAACGCCTTTGTATACTTCTCCTGACTGATTGAGATTCCTTTTTATGATTGCTTAATTTGTAGCCCCAAAAAGAAAGTCAGTTCACCCATTATGCTCATCTCAAACTCCTTTCCGATTAATGATGAAAATTCTTCACAAAAGTGCTCCGATGTGGATCCAAAGATAACGTCATCCACATATACCTGTATGATAAGTAGTTCATGTTCTTTTTTCACTAATAACAAGGTATTGTCAATTTTCTCCCTTTTGAAGCTATTTTCAACAGGAATTTTGAGAATTTTTCATACCAAGCTCTGGAAGCTTGTTTTTACCCATGCAAGGCCTTATTCAATTTGAACACATGATTTGGTAGCTCATCATCTTCTAAACCAGGAGGTTGTTTAACAAACACCTTTTCCTTTAAGTCTCCATTTAGGAATGCACTTTTGACATCCATTGGATACAACTTGAAACCCATGAAAGCAGCAAAGGCTATAAGAATTCTAATAGCCTCCATTCTCGCAACTGGTGCAAAGGTTTTATCATAGTCTTTGACTTCTTCTTGATTATATCCTTGAACAACTAATCTTGTTTGTTCCTTGTAATCACACCATTTTCATCAAGCTTATTTCTGAACACCCATCTGGTTCCTATAATTGTTCTGTCAGCAGGTCGTGGGACCAAGTACCATACCTTTCTTCTCTCAAATTGATGTAGTTCTTCTTCCATTGGGTTAACCCAGTCTGCATCACACAAAGCCTCTTTTACATTCTTAGGCTCAATTGATGAGATAAAAGCTGAAAATAGAACTAGATTTCTTGTTTTTGATCTAGTATGGATTCTAGAGTTCAGAGGTGAAATGAGATTATCAAGTGGATGAGATAAACTATGTTTACATCCTGGTCTTGATGTCAACGAATGTAACTGATCAGTGTCCTCCTCTTCATCGACAGAGTCCTCATTTTCTGGAGAGTGAGTGATATCTTGATTGGAGTTCTGAATGGGACCATGTTCCTCTTCAGGCTTATCAACTTCATTAGTCTTTTCAGATGAACTTTGATCAGCATTGTCAATCTTCAATTGATCACCTGTCTCAGCTATACTTCTTTCACTTTGCTGAGCTTGAAACAACTCATTTAACTCATCTTCATCATTTGATGCTTTCCTTTTTAGATTTCCATCTTCATCGAAGACTACATGGACACTTTCTTCGATACATTGAGTTCTCTTGTTGAATATTCTGTATTCCTTACTTGATAAATAATATCCTACAAAAACTCCTTCATCAAATTTATGATCAAACTTTCCTAGATCATCTTTACCATTGTTCAAGATAAAACACTTATTCAACAATGATCTTATCAAACATCTATTTGTGACATGGCATGCTTCATTGACTTCCTCAGCCCAAAAATTTTGTGGAAGATTTGACTCAATAATCATGGTTCTTGCAGTATTTACCAAGGTTCGGTTTTACTTTTCCACTACTCCATTTTGCTGGGGAGTTCTTGGAGCTGAGAGTTGTGGCTTATGCCGTTTTCCTGACAAAAATGATTAATTTTTGAAACTCAGTTCCATGATCAGACCTGATTCCATCTATCACTTGATTCAATTTTTTTTGAATCATTTTGAAGAACACTATCAATTTGATCTTAATCTTATTAATGTGAATCTTGAGTAATCATCAACTATCACCAAAATGTATTTCTTTCCACTTCTACTTTGAACTTTCAAGGGTCCATATAAATCCATGTGCAGCACCTCTAATACTCTAGATGAGGTTACTTGCTTCTTTGACTTAAAGGATGATCAGATCTGTTTTCTTTTGACACATGCTTCACAGATTTTACTTTCACAAAATTTCAGCTTTGGCAGACCTAGTACCAAGTCCCTAAAATCATTTTATTCAATAGAGATGAGCTCATATGACCTAGTCTCCAATGCCACAGATCAACATTTTCATTTTGAGCACTTAAACATGTCAGATCATCTCCATGAGATGTTTTCAAGTTTGTCGCATACATGTTTTTACATCTTTGAGTTGTGAGAATCACTTTCTTTGTAGTCAGATTGACTACAGTACACTCCTCAGATGTAAACTTTACTTCATTCCCTTTGTCACAAATTTGAGACACACTCAAAAGACTGTACTTAAGCCCACTGATATTGTAAACGTTGTCAATGGATTCTTCAAGAGATTTTCCCACTTCACCAATACCTAAAATATACCCCTTCTTTCCATCACCAAAAGAGAAACCTCCATCTTGAAGTGCCTTGAGCGAGTGGTAGTTTTTTGTATCTCCAGTCATATGTTTGGAGCATCCACTATCCATGTACCAACATTGAATGCCCCTTCTCTCACTCACCTGCAACAAGAATCACTTATTATACTTGGGAACCCATTTCAATTTGAGTTCCCGGAAGGCAGATAAAGGAATAATCAAAGTGTTTCTTACCCAGTGAGGTAATTTTAGACTCTTTTTTATCAAGGGATTTTGGACAGGACCAGGTCCCCTTTTTGAAATCCTTTTCTTTTCTGTATACTTTGAGAATCTTTCATGTGACTCTCTCAAGGCTGTACATTCCCTTTTTAAATGTCAATTTCTACCACAGTAAAGACACAACAAATTATCTAACACGAAAACATATTTTTTGTGAGGATCGAAAGGAGGAGTAATATTCAAGCTTCCTAAACCCTTTTTGTTTTAGTCGCTTTGATTTTTCACATTTGAAAGCAACTAAGAAGATTTTGTCCATTTAATGGAATTCGCAAGTTCATCCTTATGTTTGATAATATATTTCCCTAAGATTTTGTTCTTTTCCAAGGTTAAGACAAGGTTAGTCTCAATGTTTTTCAGTTTTTCTTCCAGCTCAACTTGTAAATTAGTAGACTTTCCTTTTAGTTTTCATACTTCTCGTTCATCAGATACAATTGGTTTTTGAGTTTTAGTTTTCATATCCTAGAACAATCATTTTGCCTTCAATTAGAGCCATTTTCTCACCAATTTTATCTCTGTTTTCATTTAGACTTTCAAACTCAACATTCATGGAATCTCATTTAAAATTTAATTTATTCACAGAATCAATCATCACATTCGCTAATTTTCTCAGTATTTTAAGAGAATAAGTATTCAGATTTTGCTTGATATCAAGAAGTGTTACCTTATCCTCAGCATTTTCATCATCTGACTGAGCCATGAAAGTGAACATTTCATTGAATATATTATTCTCATCATGAAAACCACAATTGATGCATCATTAGGCTCATCAAAGTCTTCTGAATCACTTGAAGAATCTCCCCATGTAGCAAGAGCTTTCTTGACCACATAATCAGCTGCAACTTTTTGATCACTTTTATCAAGTACCAGGTCCCTGCGTTTTTCTTTCTTGCCTCTTGGTCTTTGATATTCTTTGTTTCCAGCTTTGAGTGATGGACAATCTCTTATAAAATGTCTAGACTTTCCACATTTGTGACAAGTATCATTTGGAGTTGCAGTTCGAGGAATATTTGCTCCCTTTCTGAATCCCTTGTTTTTTCTCATGATCTTCTGAAACCTTTTGATAAGGTAAGCCATATCATCATATTCACAAGAGCCTTCTTCAGATCTGTTTTTCAGTATTAAATACTTTATTCCTTTTCTGCTTCTTTCTTTGACTGATCATAACTTCGGTTCATCTCACGAGTTTTGAGATTTCCAATAAGAGCATCCATTGTCAACACTTTCAGATCTTTTGCTTCAGTGATTGCATCCACCTTGCTTTGCCAGGACTTGGAAAAGATTCGAAAAACTTTCCTAACCTGCTTTCTCATACTGATGGGTTCTCCAAGACTTCTCAACTCCTTTGTGATTGATGACATCTTTGTTAACGTCTCATGAATGGTTTCACCTTCTTTTATTTTGAAATTTTCATACTGAGAGGTAAGCATATCGATCTTTGGCTCTTTTACTTGTTTAGTTCCTTCATGAGCTATTTTTAAGAAATCCCAAATCTCTTTTGATGATTCACAAGCTGAGACACGATTGAACTCATCAGGTTCTATACCACACACAATAAGCTTCTTTGCTTTGTAGCCCTTTTCAATCTTCTTCCTGTCACCTTCATCGTATTTGCGTCTAGGCTTTGGAACAAGTCTAGTGATTTCACCATATTTTTCTTCAATCATAGGAACAAATGGTCTATCTAAGACAGTATCCCATAGTTCACTATCTTCAGCCATAAGGAAATCATGCATTATAACTTTCACCAGCTATAGAATTGACCGTTGAACCGATGAGGTCGACTCAAAGTCTGACCCTCTTCCATATTGAGCGCAGCAGCCCTTCTAGAACAAGAATCACTCTCTTGTTATTAACCAGATAGAGAGTACCTGCTCTAATACCACTTGTTAAAATCTGTGTGTTCACTATCAGTCAATGGACCAGGTCCCTTGACAACTCAAAATATGAACAACTGTAAATAAAGATAGAATATCAACACCAACAGTTTACGTGCAAACCTCCTTGCTCAAGGGAGTAAAACCACGGCCCGTCTCAGAGGATTTCAAACCATTTCCACTAGTTTTCACAAGAAAACGTAAAACCGTTTAAAAAATGTGAGAAAAAGCTATTAATTTCACAACCAAGCAATAACTCTATAGCTTGAAGAGCCTAAGCAGATTTCACTCTGCCACTAAGCTCTCATCCTCACCACTAGACAATCTTAGATTCAAACTACGCAACACGCAGGTTGCCCACTATCCCCACGCCTCCATATGAACTTAGGATTTTTACTAGCAACTCAATGCTGCCCCACCTAAATCTGTTGGACTCCAACTAATTTAGGATTTTTACAACCAACAACTATCTTTGTTTCCTTTAAGAAATGGGAGGAACAATTTACATTTACTTTATAAGAAATAATCCTAAAGAAGAACGAAGCTTCATCTCTTTCCAAGATATGAGTTGATCTATTGAGGATGCTTCTTCACCTCCTTTTGTAGCCCTTGTCAGAGTTTCTTAAGATTTTTTCAGTTGCCAAAACTAAAAATTGTGAATATGGGGATGTTTATTTATGTGAAAGGTCAAAACTGTAAAATAATCCCATTGCTGAATTCCTAGCAGCACGTCTTCACTATTGGAGACTGTGCACCAATTTTTTGTACTTTCGTTTTCTCCAGCTGGCAGCCAAAAATTATATTGAGCCAAGACCGGTTCCTTCATAAGGTCCCTGAGTTTGTCAAATTGGCAAAACTACAAATAACTTTTCCCCCTTTTTTGATGATGACCAACAGTACACCGGCCTACATATTCTTCCATGTGTCCTTCTCCCCCTATCGATCAAGCCTGGCAGTTGCATGTACATTTGCACATGAATCAGGGTCTCTGCACAAGTCTCTCAGTTACAAATCATCATAACTCCCAATAATAGTTGGGCATTTAGGAGATCGTCGTCTATTCCCAGCCTGAAGGATACAGGATTCAAATTCATAATTTGGTGGTCACGTGGAGTCCTGCGGATCCATTGTTCTGCCGAAACAAAAAATTTTTGTTTGATTTATGAATGCCTTGAGAATGACGTCTATCGACAAACACTTGAGATTCTCCATGTTGGTACAATTGGACGATCTCCGCGAATCCTCTCACCCCTGATGGGTCATGAACTCTCGATGTTTTTTTGAGGAGTATTATGTATATACGGTTGATAGAGTACTGGGTATTCCAAGCATATCATTTCATGGTTCATATTGCATTGCATCTCATGCCATTCTTCATTCTTGATAATTATGTATTTTATTTGGTGGTTAAGAATTATTTGATATTTGATTACCTCTATTTGATGAAACTTGACTGGTAAGTGTAATATAGACTTGTATAGTTAAAGAATGGATTTTTCTTATATAAACTCCCATCATTACTTTTCATTGTCGGTCAATGAGATATATTGGGATATACGTGGTTTCGTACTCAAACTACACTTGTTGCACTATTTTGTGGTGCAGATTGAATTTTTGATCATGTTCTTGGAGATTTGAATATGAGTTTAGATCATCTTGGAGTTGCACTACTTGGGATATTCTGTGGCCCACACCTTCAATCTACCTTATTTATTAGATTATTTTGATATTCTGATAGGATAATTCTTATGTTTAGATTTTCATATTAGTTTGGACTTGTATCCTATTGTAGAAGCTCTTGTACTCATGATACTAAATCATGGGTTAGTTTATTTTGGTTTCCGTATTTCATACTTGTAAATGACTTCTTGATTTGATATTTTCTTTTCACTTATCTTTCTACTTAAAATATTGAATTGAATTGGTAAAAGTATGGGGTTGGCTTACCTATCAGTGGAAACATAGGTGTCATCACGACTTGTGATTTTGGATCGTGATAAATTGGTATTAGAGCCCTAAGTTCATCTGTCTCACGAGTACAAGAGCTGAGTCTAGCAGAGTCTTGTGGATCGGTGCGGGGACGTCCGTTACTTATCTTCGAGAGGCTATAGCACTTCAGGAAAATTTCTTCTTCCATTCCTTATCGTGCGTGTGTAGTTGGTTTAAGGTCAAAAATTTCTTGGTTCATTCTTTCATAAATGGTGAGGAGATATTTTCAAATTTTACCATTGTGAAAGGAATCGACATTGCGTGGTTGAGTACATATATTACGTTGTTAGGAAAATATCTTGATAATGAGCCTTTCAATTCAAAAGAAGGAAATTAACGAGGTCGGAGATAGTAAGAATGATTTTTCTTAAGGTATTATTTAGATCAAGATTTGAATTTATTAGAACAATTTTATTACTCATAATTACGATTAGTGAATAATTTAGTAATGAAAAATTATAATGTCGATTTCTTGAAGTGAAGTGTAAGGTTTGGAAGATTCAATTGATCAAATAGGAGTTTATTAGTGATTATTGTAAGCTACGGGGAGAAGTTGAGAAAGGATAAAGATATAAAATGTGATCACTTCTCATGACGTTTGAGAAGGTAAGATTTGTATGAAAAATTTCCTTTTTATCCTTTACAGTGAAAGTATACTGAAGATAATTTGAATAGCTCAAGTTGAATGACACTATGTACACACTGATGTTTATTAAAAAAAATTACAAGGTTGGTTAAGTCTAATACATCAAAGAATTATAAAAGGTTAAATCAGTCACTAAAGACATTTAAATAGGGTGTTATTGATAAATAGTGATAAATACATATTATGAGGAGTCTTCCATATATTAAATTGAGGATTAGTAATAATAATTGAAAATAAGAGGGAGGGGGGGAATTCTTTAGTAAAGAAATTTTGGAATGTATAGTTGTATGACAGTACACGAGAACACCAGTAGAGATGTGTGCATAGTAGTTATGAATCACTAAATAGATAGTAGACCGATATAACAGGGATTGGAAATATTACCTTCCTAAATAAATAATTATATTGGGATAATCAAGGTGTTTCAAAGTATCATTTGATATGCTCTTAGTTGACTATAGTGTAATTTCGAGTGTAGATCTACTTCGTAAGTACATACGGTATTTGGATTTGAAAATATTTTAAAGCTTTTCTTCTATGTTTGCACATATTCTTAACCGGTAGATGATTCTTAGTGGTAGATCGATTACATCGATCTTATGTTTTTGACTTGGTAGTACATGACACATGGGCAGACTTAACTATTCTGAAGGTGTTAGACTTTGATAGCACATAAAAAATGGAGTAAATTGCTCTACATCATACAATTTCATACTAACTTCTAATATGTTTGATATTTCAAAATTTAAGTGGCGGGATAGTATCCCTTCAAGAAAGGTATCATTGTCTCTAAAGTTCCAATGCATGGGAACAAGTGTTGCTTTACCTATTCGTCTTATATTTGTGATACTAGTGATGATATGTCTCCTTTAGAGTCAATTCCAATGGTGAAGATGTTTTTTTTGGGTACTCCTTGTGAGTTTGATATAAAATTTAGTATTGACTTATAGTTAGCCACTTGACCTATTTTGTTACGTCTTATTAAAATACTCCGGTGAATTTGAAAGAACGGTAACAAGACTTGTTGAGTAAGAAATTTTGTTGGATCAAGTATACTTTTTTGTGTTTCCATCATATTGAGATTCCTCTGTTATTATTTTTATCAATGATATATTGGTATACTCCCCAAGTAGGAAGGATCACGGGCATAACTTGAGTATGCTTCTTTAAAATATGAAGTAAATTAAGCTCTATTCACATTTCTTTAGTGTGGGTTTCGATTAATTTGGTGGCATAGTTGAAATGTGTAGTGATCAAGAAATGTATTATGGGAGATCCCAAGAAAATTGAGACAGTTTGAAATTGGGTCTAACCTATTTTAGTTACGATATTTAGAATTCTTAGTCCTAGTTGGTTAATATAGATGGTGCTCTCATTCATTACACCTGCACAGACTACATTAACCTAAAAGTAAGTGGATTTTGTCAATGGTTCAATATGTGTGAGGCGAGCGTTCTAAAGCTCAGTGTTGGGCTATTACCTATGTTTCACCCAAGGGGCTCATGGGCTAATCCTAATTGAAAAAGGATTGATTTTTTTTTTTGGGTTTTCAATTCTATTAGGAAAGCGATTGAAATTGTAATCCTATTTCTAGTTGGTTTTGATTTTGTGAGGAAAAGCATAACTTTATAAATAGAGGATTGTCTTGAGAGAATAATTCAATTACTTATTACTATTTTACTTGAAAGACATTAGGAAATAAGAGAGGTTTTCTTGAGAGAGCTTTCAAAAGAACAGAGAAGAAAAAGAAAATTGTTTTGTTGTAGTCTTTATCTCCGACCAACAACCTTCAGATCGTGTTTTTTAATTAATTAACCGTTAGATTGGTCAGAAATTTATACTGAGTGTTTCTGACATCTTGGTAATTGATTTGAATGGTGAAGATCGGATTTGGAGGTCATAAAATACTGTTTAAGGTCCGGAACAACAGCGCATTTAGATGTGTTTTTTCTATTTATCATTTGGTTGGGTGTTAATATAGAAAGGTAAGTGATAACTTATGCTTTGAGATAATTAAATGTCATGAAAAGAACTGTCTTAGTTATAACTTAAACTTGGTGGTGGTGGTGCGTGCATTAAATTGTAGAGGCATTATATTTATAGTGTGTATTACGAGGTGTTTTAATAAAATATTTACTAAGAGGAATCTAAATTTTATACAATGGATATGGAAGTTCTCAAGGACTGGAATGATTACTGTTTATCGTTTGAACAAAGAGAATGTAATAGTAGATAACTTAGGTTGAAATAAATTGAGTGTGGATAGTATACCTTTGTTACGTGGAGGTGAGATAGCCCTTATCGGAGAAGAATCGTGTTTGATATTTTTGTGATGAAAATTGTGTACGACTTACGATAAAGTATTACAATGAGAAGCCAAGAAAGAAATACATGATGGTGAGTGAGATTTAAGAATAAGGGATTTTATTATGTTCTTCCAATATGTGAGCTTACTAGATTAATCATGAAAGAGGCCGATAGTTTAGATATTTTATTCATCCAGAGGCTATTGGAATATATAACTTAAAGCAATAGTATCGATAGTATCGTATGAGATTGGATTCGTATCTCGTATTTGAATTGTTATCAAGTAAATTATGAGCACCAAAAGCATGAATGTATAACTTATATGATGCTTATACTAGAGTTGGAGTGGAAACATATTGCTACGAATTTTGTGGTAGGGTTACCACGTATCTTGTGCAAGTTTGATATTGTATGGATTATAATGGATCGATTAACCAATTGCACATATTTTTATATCAATTTAAATTACTTGTAGTTTGGAGAAGTTAACCTAGATCTACATTTGAAAGATAGTTCACTTGTATGAGATGCCCATTTTTTTTAAATTATTATTTGTGAGGTTACATAATTGAATCTCAGTAATGGGGTCTATGCAGAAAGATTTGGGTACCAAGTGGATCTAGTAACAACTTTCCACCTTTTTAGATTGATGGTGTATTTTGAATGGATATCCAGGTCCCTTAGGGTTATGTTTGAATCAATGTGATAGTCATGTGATAAATTTTTTATTTTTTGAGTTTCCCATACCAGATAAGTTTATCATTTGATCATCGAGATGATATCCCTTGAGACTTTGTATA
This sequence comes from Solanum habrochaites, assembly GCA_027704765.1. NCBI lineage: Eukaryota > Viridiplantae > Streptophyta > Magnoliopsida > Solanales > Solanaceae > Solanum > Solanum habrochaites. The sequence goes on from JAKWJA010002499.1 coordinate 44,464,936, forward strand.
GTAGGTGATTCGATTTCCAATTGATTGGGTTGATCTATATGATGTTAGTTGTGGTGTACAATATATAATGAGAGAGTCCTTGGATAAGGTCAAGTAAATTTAGAATATGTTCATCATGGTTTAGAGGCAAAATATTATGTAGATAAAACAAGTTGTGATTTAGAGTTAATGTTTAAAGAATGAGTTCTATTAAATTTACACTTATGAAGAGTGTGATAAAATTTGAAAAGAAAAACAAGTTGAGTGGAATGACTACATGTTTATGTTACCACTTGGTTTACATTAAATTTCATAATTCGATGCTGAAGAAGTTTCATCTAGGATAACGTGTATGTGATTTGGTTAGATTTAGGGTTACGTGATCGTAATCTTACTTTTGAGGGGTAGCTAGTTATTATATTGAATAGGTAAATTCAAAAGTTTAGGTTGAAAGTAATTATTTCAATAAAGGTTGAATGCGAAGCATTAACAAATTAAGGAGGCTACTAGGGAGTATGAGTCGGATATGTGGATCAGATATCCCTATTAGTTTCATGTGTTCATATGCTTTTATATTTTTGTTGTTCGAGGATGAACGTTTATTTTAGTGGTAGATGATATAACAACCCCGTTTAGGTGGTCATTAAGAAGAGGAACAATTTCTGTAGCTTTTTTCCATTAAATTTAAATGGAAGCTTTGAAATAATTCAGTAACTACACTTAGTTAATTATAAGAATTTTTTCATAATTAATTTAATTAAAAAGTAATGGGCCGAACCTGAGATCCATTCCATACCCTTGGCCCATATAAGTAAAAAAAGTTAGTGGGATTTACTCATTTGAGATCAAAATTATTTTATTTGTTTGAAAAGAAAGAACAGAGGCAGCAGTGCGGCACCGCCATATTAAGAACTAAGAAGGTACAGTTCGTATACCCAATTTATACTTGTGGAATAACGGACATCATTTAATTAATATGTATGGACTATATATGATGTTGACGGAAGCATTATTTTAATTATGTTGGGATAAAACGGAGTGAAATATTTCATTGTGAGTAATATTTAATTAGAGTGGATGATGGATGTAAAGTGGGGTAGTAGGGTGTTGTTGTTGTTGGCCAATGATAATTAGATTGTGACTTAAAGGGTTAAAAAAAAAAAAGGAAAAATATAAAGGGTATCAAAGTTTTGGATTTTCTCTTGTTGTTGCACTAGTAAGTTTTCTCTTGGGAAAGGAGATAATTTTGTTGACTTATTATGTTTATGTGATAATGTTAGATTTATAAATTTATATTTGTAAGAGTTTGGCTGGAAAAATAAATAATATAAATAAAGTTTAAGGAACTAAAGTATAGTACTTGTGGAAGTTTAGAGTTTTGTTAATTTTTGTTTAGTTTTTGTTGCTATTTTTGTTACTCACTATTAATTAGTAATCCTAATTTATATGAACACTATAAGGGTATGATATTTAGTGGAATTAAGATTCAACTCTAAGCTTAAAATTTAGGAATATGAGACATGACATATTAGAGGACACTAAAATTTATGAATTTAGTTATTTATCATGGATGTTAGTTTTGGTATCATTAGGTTGAAATGAGTTTTGAGGTTCGGAATAGAGGTATAACTCTATGGATGTCTGTAGATTTATTTGCTTACGAATATTGCATAACTGGTAGATTGGGAACGTTTGAATACTTTTCTAAAAGGGAAGAAAAAATGGTGAGGATAAGTGGCATGTGTTCGACATTCAAGGTATGTTAAGACTTTTAGAGTTGTTGAATGACGTTTTCCTAATTAAAGATTAAAAATGGATGAAATAATGAATAAGACAAAAGATAGGGGTATCGTACCAATGGTGAGACGGAAATTGTATTCAGACCTGATAATATAATGGAAAATAATTACTATAGATGCCGGTACCAAACCCGAAATGTCAAAGCATATGTCATTAGCTTATTTATTATAGACTGATTTCCTATGTGATTTGTGTTTTCCTTATTGTACCCGTATAGTTTGTTATAAATTGAGGTGGTTATTTTATGCTGATATTGTATTGATTGAGATTACATCATCATTCCCTTTTGTTGAAAATAATTATATTACATGGCATTGACATGAATTAAGTATATTGGACACATGGAGATCGTCCTCGTGCTGAAAATGGTATGATGTTAAGAATTATAATTTGGGCACTTGTCTTTCGTGCCGTAAAAACTTTATTTGATTTTATTATATTGCGTTGAGTGATCATCCAATAGACAACGTGGAGATCGTCCGTAGTTGGTTACCTCGCTGGGAGTCCGGCCCTAGGGTCATGAACGCTCGACGATGTTTTTCCGAGGAGTATCATGTATACTAAGTTGAGAGAGTACTGGGTAATTGCAAGACTGATCATTTCATGGTGTCATATGCATTTGCCTCTCATGACATCCTTCATTCTGCATTCTTTGATGATTATGTGATTTTATTTGGTGGTTTAAACCCTATACGAAAAAAAATAAGCCTCAGAAGGCGCACCATACATGATGAGTCGTATCTTTACTTTATCATTTATTACGCCCTATTTGATGAAACTTGACTGGTATGTATACGGAAAAGGCCTAAAATACTCTTGAAATATGAAATGGTACAAAATTAACCTTCCATCACTATTACAACTCCAAATAACCCTTTCATCCACCCCTTTGGGTTTCAAATTGACCCCTTATTTAACGTTTTTAAATCTAAACTATATATATATATGTTAAAATCAAATTGTGGCCCTCAACTATTTATTATAATTAAATCAGTAGTATATTTATAAATCAGTTCACTTGTATCACTCATTACTATTTAACCCACTAAATTAATAAACCTGTCCACATTTAACGAATTCAACAACAGGAACCTACTTCCAGTGAGTGTTTTTAAAATTGTGGTTGAAGAGCAAAATATCTATAGAAGTAAATTATCATACATTCAAGTGTCTGAATATATTACCGCGATAACGTAAAAATATTCTTACTGTGTTCATCCAATTATTCGTTATCTCAATTATTGTGATGTTTACTTCATAGATAACTTTTTTTAAAATAATATATTAAAGGTTTTAAAACAAATCATAAGATTTATAAAATTATTTTAAAACATGCATGGATTCCTTTGGATGTCTACTTCTTTACCCTTTAATCATAAAATCGAATTCAAAGTTTGTGAATAAAATCCTATGAAGTGTCCTCCTAAATAGCGGCACAACTTAAATTTAATTGAATTTCTGATTCAACCGAATAATCTTTGGGATATCATTTCCGATCTATATTTTAATCGTATTTATTAGTGTTTATGCGATTTTGATATTATAATGTGGTTTATCAATTGTTAGGGTTTAAGTTAGTATGAGTTGACTATGAGTTGTTTACAAAAATTATATTAATCATTAAATTATAACAAATAGTTGAATCGAAGTATAATAAAAATATTTAAACAAGTAAATTTTCACACCGTTAAATAAGTGGTCATTTTTGCGAATCTAAAGGGGCGACAGGGTATTTTAAAGAATGGATGAAGAATAGGGTATTTTTGGAGCCAATAGGTGTGAATTGAGGATAATTTTGTACCATTCCCCAATACATCTAGGGTATTTTAGGGCCCTTTTTCTGAGTTGTAATCTAGACTTGTTAATTAAGAAATTAGTTTCTTTTCTCTTATATAAACCCTTTTCCCGTCATTACTTCTTCGTTGTTGGTCAATGAGTTACCTTGGTACGAGTTTTCGTACTCCTACTACGTGGCTTTCACCTATTTTATGGTGCAGATTGGCATTTCAAGTTTTGAGCATAGTCTTGGAGCTTTTATAGGAATTTGGATTGTGCATGGAGTTGCGTTGCTTCTGGATATTAGTGCGGGCGGCCCCCCACACCTATCCTCTATCCTATATTAGCTCTATTTGATATTTTTATAGGATAATTCTTATGTTTAGATTTTCATATTAGTTTGGACTTGTATCCTATTGTAGAAGCTCTTACACTTATGACTAAATCTTGGGGTGGTAAATTTGGTTTCCATATTTCATACTTGTAAATGACTTCATGATTGGATATTTTATTTTCGCTTATCTTTCTACTTAAAATATTGCATTGAATTGGTAAAAGTATTGGGTTGGCTTACCTATCGGTTGGGAACATAGGTTTCATCACGATTGATTTTGGGTCGTAATACATACAATACAGTACAATACAATACAATACATTATGAAACAATGGGTAACAATGATCCAAACAAAGTGTTAATGGTAAAAGAAACTTTTTAAATTCTATATTCTATAATTAAGTGAAAAAAATAAAATCTCTTAAATATTGTAATTAAGTGATGTATATACAAAATATAACTGAAAGAATTTTGATAAAGAAAAAAAAAATATATTTTATTGTGAAAGACTTATAACTGAGGCCTTTGTGTTTATGCATTAATCAGGAGAGAATTAAATACTATGCTTTAATGCATTGAAAAACTTGAAGTAATATTTTCATGTTTTTTAGAGTAAATAAAAATCTCAAAAAAATCATAAAAAAAAAAGATAAATAAAATTCTAGGCCTTATAGAGCGTCAGGTTACTCTTATGATTTTTTTGCTGTGTAAATATACTAGTAAATGGGCCTGCGCTTTGCACGGTTAGAAAATTTTTCTTTAAAATTTATTAGAATAATACCTTTTTTGTATTTTGATGTTATAGTATTTTTATATAAATCTGTTTAAGAGTCAGAGGGCTCAATTCTAGGTTTAGCCTATATGTTAAAATAACAGAAAAATGCAATTAAAAATCATAACAACTAATCAGAACACTGTTTTCATTAGTATAAAACACTACCATTTACTTTCAAACTCTTACTAGCCTCTACTACTACATATATAATCATATATTCTCTAATCTCTCTACTCTATTATCTCTAATATATATATAATTTTTGTACTAACGAGAGCACAGATTTCCATAATCATCTTATATACCAAGGTATATTAGTCATTATGTGTTTGACAATAAAAATTCACTCTTCCAGAAAATCAACAATGAATATGGATATAGTTATTATAGTGTGTTTTTTGGCAGTGAAGTTGTGCATCAAACAAAAAACAGTAGGATCCTTAAAATGTATCAAAGAGAACAAAGGGGTAAATGGAGAAAAGTTAAAAAAAAAAGTACTTTGATTTGAGAGAATAGTATCATTGTGTATCATATAATTATAATTAATTGCTAGTTTTAATTATATCATTTGACTTTCTATTTTTTTTACTCGTATTATTATTAAAACTATTGTGACAACAAAAAAAAATCATATAAATCTTTAGGCTTGATCTCTTTGAGAAGAAAAAATTTCTTTGGAAATATTGTAAATAAATGTATTCTGTAAAAAGTTATTTGTGAAGATGCATAGTTGGATTTACATATAGTTTGTAATAACAAATACGTATAACAATAAATTTACAAAGACATAAACAAAGAAGTTTAATGATTGTATTAAAAATATATCAGGATTTGTAACAATAGAATGAAATAAAAAAAATTGAGCCCAATGAATGCAGAGTGTGTCCTTTGTTAGTGAGCCACTCAACAAGAGCAAAATACACAAATATTTAATTGTGCACAAGATGAAGCTCTGGATCAAATATTTAACAATGCAGAAGAAATTTTTTAGAATTTTTGTTATTTTAAAATGAGAGGGAACCCCTCTATTTATAGCCAACAAATGATATTAATGACAATGCTATTGTGTCACTTACTGAAAAGGTCAAATCATTTGAAAAAGTCAAAACTTTTTTTGAAAGGTAACAAAACAATCTTTCCTAAATGTTCGAACTTTCATAACAAATCGCAACTCTTCATAAAGTCACAACTTTGATAAACAGCCACAACTTTCACAGAAAGATATTCAATTCTAGTTTACCATTTGTTTATATTAAAAAGAAAAAAAGACATAATTACAAAATCATAACCTATTTGTCCAAGTTTTACTAATTTCATTTAAATGGTTCCATAGTTGTCTTTTATTTAGCAGATTTAAATGAATTCTTCAAATTTTCTATTCTTTGCAAATTTTGTTATGTAAACGCTATCAATTACACTTACTTTCTAAAAATATTAAACATTTAAAAAAATATAATTTTACCTAATGTGTTATCAAGAACAAAGGTCTGCAAATCATATGATATAAGATAAGTATATGTAGTCATTAATGTTATTTTAAAATTCAAATGTCGGCCTTACCCCAAAATCCGAATTCGATATGTAATAGTGTATGCATGTGTGTTTGAAACTGAAGTTGTGAACAACATAAACTTAAGGTCCCTTGAAAAGGTGAAGAGAAGTAAGGATATGAGAAAAAAGTTTAAAAGAGACTTTGGTGGTGAGAGAGATAGTCAATTAATTTGTATCATATAATCCATCCTTAATGGCTAGTTTTAAATTCTATCATCTCCTTCCTATTGTTTTTGGCTCCTTTTAATATTAACATTATTATGCCAATAACAAAAAACGTAATAAACTTTTTAGTCTTGAGTCTCATAAAGAAGAAAGATTCATTCACGACAAGAATGTTGGTAAAAAAATACATGTATTTGTAAAAAATTATCTGTGAAAAACTGCATGGAGTTAGATTGGTGAGCTACAGGTTAGGGGTAGCTAATACATTTACTTATACAATAATTTTACAGATAACATAACCAACAAAGCTTAAGATATGTATAAAGAATAAAAATTACTATTATAAGGCATAAATAATTGCTTGTTTCAAAACATCACCAAGATCTATGCAAAGTAGTATAAACAAAAGGAAAAATCGCGCCTCCAACTGAATGCAGAGGTCTCCTTGTCAGTGACCCTTCACAAGTGAGCAAGTACACCATATTTATTTATCAAGAAAAAGAAGAAGAAGAAAAGAAGATGGGATAAGTTCTGAATCAAATGTATTAAACTAAATGCGCAGAAAAGGTCAATAAATTTGTGTTGTGTTTTACAATTAGAGAAATCCCTCTTATTTATATACAAAAAGGATAGTGTTGACAATTATAATTTATGGTTTACATGGCAAGGTCATAACGCTTTGGAAACGTCACAACATTCGAGAAGATCAAACCTTTCATGAAAGTTCGCCCTCTTCATAAAAGTCACAACTTCATAAAGTTACAAACTTTTCACTACAGATCACAACTGTTCATGAAAGGCGAGGCTATTCTAGGAATTAATAAAAGAGAAAAGACATAAATACAACCCTCAAAGTTTCCCATATTTGCATCAAAGACACCTCAACTTTCAAAGTATCCTATCACCCTCACCTCATCACCTCACCTCACACGCATCACCGACATCACCACCCCTAAACAACTATATATTAATTCTTTTTAAATGAGTCATTTTTTCCATTTCCCTCGTCTAGTTGTTTTACAAAACACGCATTTAGGCCGTCATGGACCAGTTTTCACTTTCATTGACCACTTAATGTGCCAACTTAAATTGCTTTCTTTATTATTAATTATGTAAAAATCAATTTAATGTCATCTTCCCCAATTTAAACCCAAACGAGATGTGGTAGCCCTAATATTTTTGATTTTCATTTCATTCAAGAATAATGTTGCTTCAATTTTAAAGGTGATGACGCCGGAGTTGGTTGACACTTCGTTTGTGCTTTGTTAGTTTTTAAATTTTCCCCCCTGCAAATGATGATTGGAGGCCTAATAGATGGAGATAGTGGAAGTAGTTGCTGGCTGTTTGCCACTATCCTATACGAATGGTTCTTGAAGAGTCACAATTAATGAGGAGAAACTAGAAGCGGGTAAAGGTTTTGCTTGAACACTGCTAAGTAATGCCTTGAGCAAGCCAGGGCAAGAAATGTAGTTTCAGAAGGTATGAAACAATGGAATAGACGACCAAAGGCACTTCGATTTTGAAGTTTGCCTTTCCATATTCAAGATGAAAACCAAGCTCTAACCAGAAAATTATTATCGACACTTGGTGAGAACGAGCAATATCTGTTAAATTTAATAATGTCAGGCAATAGATTAACCCTGACAAAGACGAATGGAGAATCCCAGTAGAAATAATGTCTTTTCATATACATTCACTTATCATAGAGCTTTTTTGGTCTTGTTAAGTAAACCTGTGTGTTTATCAAATAAAGGTCTTTCTGACTTTTCCATGGATGTTCCCAGTCTTTACCCTAATCAGGTGAATGGGTGATGAGAAAGAACATAGACACTTTTTCTCAAAACTATAGGGTCGGTTCGGGTTAATTCTATCCTAGGGAGTGAGCAACACGCTCATAGACGAGACGAGGGAATGGGTAAAAATGGACCATTTACAATGATCTATAAATGCTAATTGTTTGTGTGGTGGATAGGAACTTTTCAAAATCCTTTTTCGATTGGGGGGGGGTATTCTTTATGCCAAATATTGACAACTTCGATGAATTGTATATATGGTCCTTTTCTCTTAAATAAATTAAAAGGGAATTGCCCTTGATTTTTGGTGATGGCGATCATGTAGCGGGGCCTAGGATTTTTTTTCCTCTATCTCTCTACCTCTCTATCTCTTACAGCTCTCTCTCTCTATCTCTCCTCCCCTCTCGCTCTCTCTCTCTCTCATCTCGCGCGTCGCGCGCGCGCGCGCGAGAGAGCGAGAGATCTTTTCTTTTCTCCAAGCTAAAGCCTATTCTGATAGGCTTGTCTCCTGATTTCAGTGTTTCTTCTACATACTGATTTTTTTTAATTATAGTTCCTGATAGTTTCTGTTTGCCTTTTTTTTTGGTGATGACAAGTAAAACCTTTCTTTTGGGTATGTCACAGGTAAAATTCTGCTCCTATACAATAGCTTGCAAATCACATAGGAGAGATAACCACACTCGGCAAGCCCAATGTAATAAGCTCGAATCAGAAGACAAACCGCAAGGATTTTCGAACTTGAAATATCCAACATTGAAGTCCAAAGCTCAAACTCAGTGGCCAACCCGAAGGGTTCTATTCCTCATTTTTGTTCCTACTTTAGATATCAGTTTAATTAGAAATTAATTGTTGTTGATTAGAATAATCTTATTATATGACATGATTTGCTGTTGAATTTTTTAGTTCGGTACTTGCTCTCCTAATAACTCCTCTTGTCGCCATTCTTTGCTGCTAAACTTGAAATATATTCTACCTCTGGCAGCCACTTTAAATCAATCAAAAGAACATATAGTTTTGACAGTCTTTAGTTTGCAACTCATGATCATTACAGCAAGAAATTCAGCATACATTCCTAGGTTTCGAAGGAAAAATTCATCACCCATCATATAAACTCCAAGACCCATAATATCATTTTATCACATCCGGGGAACACCCCCTGGACGTAACCGGCGTCCTCCTCCTCGAGGAAGATATAGTCTGGCCCTTAGCAATCATCATGACATATCATTGTAGAGAAAATGTGGAAAATTTAAAACTTTTGCATAGTGAAATATACTTAGACTTCTCGTTTATCATATATGGAATTTGCATAGACTCCTCGCTTATGAAGTTTACATAAGACTTCTCATTTAGCATAGGCAAATCATATAAGAGTCTAATATCTTGTCTCACATATAAACCATCTAAGAGAATCACAACATTTGGACATAGCCATTACAAGTACAATATGTCATTATAGCCTTATATCAATATTCTCAAATGATAAAAGGAAAGAACAAATGTCTTTAGACATAACAATCCTACTAAGGAATATGGGAAAGATGTCCAAGTTTTCTTGCAAATGGCCGCTTAGTACTTCAAAGGCCGGAATCTACAAATTTGTAGAAAACATAAGGAATATTGGTTAGTACATCCACTTGTACTAAGTATGGAAACAGTGCACATAAAACATTTGAAGACATGCATGAAAAGGACTATTTCCTTAGAAAACATGCTAAGTCATTTGGAAAGCCTTTATGCACATACAAGAGGACATATACAAGTTAAGGATCACAATAACATAAGACATGTTCATAAACAAGGACAACATCAACATAAGGTCATATATACATTTCATGTTCAATAGTTCATATCATCAACATAGAAGACCCTTACCAACAATTCCATCCCAAGCCTAAGCCTACAAGTGCAATGCTCATGTGAAGTCCCATAACCACACATAATCAAGTAAACAAGATAAGAGATCATAAGTAATACCTTGCTTCATATAACATATCATCATGTGTAGTCATCACCACATATAACAATTTAGACCAATATCATGTTCATCAATGAAATCAACTCCATATATGATAAACGAGAAGTCTAAATATACTTTACTATGTAAAAATTTTAAATTTTTTGCATTTTCTCTACCAATGATATGCCATGATGTATGCTAAGATCATCTCCAATCAATCTCTATTTTACTCTCCATTCTCTATGTTTGGAGAGTAAAATGGAGAATGGGTTCTCTAATGCAATATAACATTTAACAAGTTACTACTTCCGTCAAATTAATCATTTTTTAATTTAGTTTTTAAAAGAAATTGTCGCTTTAAATATGTAACTTAAAGTTATTTTAATATTATTTATATTATATGAGATTAATTAATTATTTAATTTTTTTGGTCATTTTGATATGTCACATTTAGATTATCATTATTTTTCATTATGACGTATGCACAAATACATGATCATTCAAACAATCTACTTTTTTATAATTATGTGTAAATTTATTAAAAAACGACTTATTAAAAAATACACTAGGATAAAATATTTGATTTCCATAGTTTCAAATGGAATATGAGAAAGTAAATTAGTACCCAAATAATTGAATACAAGATAAACTTGTTAATGTTATCAATTTTAATAACTAACTTACCCAATAAGGATAAAATTTCATTTTGAACTCCGTTAATCTATTAATAAGAACATTCATTAAGTACGTAATAGGCTTGAAGTTGATTATTTATTTACGATTTAACTATACATTTTATGATACTAAAATAATTTATGGTGCAAGTATATTTCATTAATGATTCATTTTATGTCGAATTGTTACATGAATTGTATTAATATATAATTATTTTTCACAACTGATGCTTTTATTTAGAATTAAAATTATAATTTTCTTTATGAAAGAATTTGAGAAAAAAATTAAAATTTTTTATTACAGAACGATTAAGAGTGATTAATCCTTCAAAAAGAAAAATGATTTCAATTCTGAAATAAGCAAAATAATAATGATACAAATATAATTAATAGCAGAAGAACATAAAGTGGACCTGACAGTTTTGTTCCCAATTTTTAAAAATGACACGTTATAAACTATGCAGGATCCTATTACACCCACACCTTAACCCCCCTAAAATATTCCCGAACATCTATGTTACATCATTTTTTTATCATTTGTTGATTAAATGTAAGTGTTATCCACATACTACGTCATTGTGTGACACTGTTAATTAATTTTGAAATTATATATATATATCATATACACACACACTCACCACATTCATTTTTATGTTTTTCTTTATTTCCCTCTATTACTTTTTTTGACTTATTTTGATTTTTACTTATTTTAAATTTTACTTTCAATTCAATGTTAATTCATCTGCCCACACCCTACTTTCAACTCCTCCATTTTTTGTTCTTTCTTTCTTATTCTTCTTTACCTACTCATCTCACCTAAACCCCCCAAAAACCCCACCACCCGCCCCACATCAAAGTGAGACCCACATTTTCTTTGGTCTTCTTTCCTTCTTATATCGGCTCAAATTCCTTACTTTGCCAAAATTAAATACTTTGTTCGTTTTCTTAGACTTTGTTGAGTTTTGATCACAAAACTAATTATTTTCAAGAAAGCTCAAATTTTTGAAGGTATCATCGTTTAATTTATCTCATTTCCATAAAATTCAAAACTAGAATAATATTTTGAATAGTATAAGATTCTTCGAATTGGAAAAGTTTAATTGAAGTTTGGATAAAACCTAAATAATTCCTACTAATAATCTTGATCTCATATGATTATTAATGTTTGGAATGCAAATACAATTCTAGATATAATTTTAAAATTGAAGAGAGTTAACTAATTTGTAAGAATAATAGAAAGGTGGCGTTGTGGTAAAACGTGAACATTGGAAGTGATAAGTGATGAGATGCCAATAGATTTTTCGTAAGAAGAAGGAAGAGGAAAAAGCAAAAAAACAAAAAATATAATAACTATGAAAAAATTAAATAATAATAAAAAATATATATTTAAATAGGCAACATCCTTCTAAAAAATAAATTATATTTCTGTTTCTTTAGTTGTTTCACCGCTCTTTAATAGTACATAGCTCTTCCTATGCTAGTGGGCAAAATGAGTAATCCTATCAATTTCATGATTTTGTAGAAGGCCGGAATAGGACACCTACCACTAATGGTTGTTAGGTTCTTTTTGAAAATTCGGGATAACTTCAGATGTCACTTATGTCTTTTCTCTAATCTAATATTAAGGAAAAGAAAAAAGATTATATTTTAGAGAGTAAAATAGAGAATTGGGTTGGAGTTGATTGTCTAGAGAACTCTATATTTGGAGAGTAAAATGGAGTGTATGGTTGGAAATGCTCTAAGGGCTATCCTAAGTCCTCTTCGAGAAGGACGACATCGGTTACATATGGGGTGCTCCCCAGATGTGACAAACTTGATCACATGAGAATAATTGATAAACTACATGATTTGGAAAAATATGGCAGCAACAATTAACTAGTGAAAATGAGAAATTGTCACACGACAGTAAATTAAACAAGTAAATAACACTTGGAAATATTTTTCAGTAAATGCTTCTGAATATCCATTATCATACCCTTCCTTTGATGTTTTCTCTACTCTAGAGATAGGTATATCCATAAAGAAGTTGTCCATCAATTGACATCCAACACCTGGCTGGGGCAATTTCCCTTCCTTTCCTCCTTATCAAGTATAGCATTTGTAATTATTCCTCGAAGACTATTGCTACAAAGATTACACTAAATGTAGCTACACTTGGAAGAAAGGTTGGATTATCCTGTCCAATCACAACTTTGAAAGGAAGTGGGATAAAACCTAAGCATAGTTCTTGCAAAACTTAGAGCACTACTTGCACCTTCTGCTTATTATATTGGGGAAAATGTGATGTTAGAGAACAAGCGCCCTAATGGTCTACCGTGAATATGTAAACAAATAATCATGTGTCAACCTACCTTTTGCTACAAACTCAATCAAGTTCAGAATTGGCATCACCATACATACGTAAATCGAAAATTTCAGCACATCAATGTTAAGTCATATATGGAAACAAAACATTTCCTCAACATATAGTTGGAAAGATAAGAAAATAAGCAGAATGAGTAAAGAAAATTGACGGAATGGACAGATCGGAGACCTGTCCACAACTACGAAAGAGTGTTGTAAGCTGCTCTTCAGTAACCTACACAACAGAAGAAACATAATTATTAAAATAAAAAAGATAAATTAGGTGAAGTAACCCAATTAACAGGAACACTGGGCCTCTCTTTTTTACCTGATGGATGATCAATGTCGTATGCATAACCGTCCTTCTATTTCCATAACCATCGCCGCTGCATGGACAACTCAAACTACACTAATCAGCTTAAACTCACGGACATAGATATATTAAAAAAAGAAATAAAATAGAGAAGATTTCGTTTTCCAAAATAAATAGTAGCGAAAGAGTGAAAAGAAACTCAACACCCTTCACTTTAAAATTACAATGTCTTTGCCTTTATGCCACTTCCTTCCTTTTTGCAATCTCCTCAAACTCTATTGCTAAAACAACTCCCAAATAAGATTCATCATCATACGGACCTCTTTGATCTTGGATCACACCAAAATCAGTGAGTTGCTTGAGGATATTCTGATTACGTAATATAATCTTAGATTATATTGTACAAACTTTCTCTACTCTTTTAACTTCACTTTAAGATGTTTCAGATTAGACCATCTCCAACCTACCTCTATTTCACTCTCCATTCTCTGTATTTGGAGAGTAAAATAGAGAATGAACACTACAACCCATCTCTATATCACTCTCTCTTCTTCAAATATAGAGAGGTGAATAGTACTTCTCAAAATTTGTAGAACTACTATTCATACTCTCTATTTTACTTTTTAACCATTTTATTATTATTTTTATTACTTTCTAATTAACATATTATTTTACATATAATGTCATTAATTAAATATTTAATATTCCATCCCTTCAATCTTAACATGCAATATCAAATATAATTTTTAAAAATAATTATTATTTTTAATATATACGTATTTCATTCCGAATTCAATACTGCTTTCATTTTTTTCTCAATTTTCATTCAATTGATAAAATTGTGATTTTATGATTAAATTCTTCACTATACTCCCAGAATTTTCATCCAATTAAATGATAATATTTACGAAATTTAATTTAAAAAAAAATAAAATCCATCATAATCGATAATTTAAATACAAATCATAATACAATACGAACATTTATAATTAAAACAAGATTAAAATGCAACCATAACATATTAATTAATTTGGAATTATAAAGCCTGAATCATGCCCCAATGCCGAAAGGCATGTTACACGTGCATTCATAGTTCTTCTGTTCTACAATCACATTTTCATAAATTATTATAGGACCGCTTACACGTTTTTTGAGGAAATGAAGTGCTATATGAAATAATAACTACATGTATTATATTGCACACATTATAATTGAGGATGAACATGATTTTATAACCATTTCAAAGAGTCAAGAGGTTTCCAACTCCAACTCGAAATCGTGGTAGGTACATATTCGATTAAAACAAATTTTAAGCTCTACATAAAAAAAAATTAAGGACAATAATGCTCATTTTGAACTCCGATATTGCATTAATAGAGCTTTATGAAGCAACTTAATAATTGAAAAAATTTAGAGTGCTTATGTAATTGTTTTTTCAACCCTTATTCGAATTTGTTCACATTAGTTTTTATATTATAATAGCATATTTTCTTTTAAAATTAGTTTATTTAAAATTTTGACTAAAATAACATTTTATTAAATAAAAACTTTGAAAAATTATATGTTAATATTACATGAAATTATACAAACGTAATTTTGGGGTAAAAATTAAGGGATCCGTTATGAAATAAAAAAATAAGAATGAAATAAAATACTAATCTACTATTGAGAAGATAGTGAAAAATATTCCAATTTTTAGAGAATAAAATAAAGAATTGGGTTAAAGTTCGTTGTCTGATAAAATAGAGAACTCTATATTAAGAGAGTAAAATAGAAGGTAGGGTTAGGGTTTCCCTTACACTCCTGAACATAATGAGACGTTCCTCCAAACACTTCAGAATCCCATCACATCTTAACATTATTCTAGAATTCTCAGTTTGTAACCACCTCTTTCCAAATTTGAAATAGGTGTGAGATCTCTCTCAGTTCTACATTCTAGTTACAGATTGTTGTGGTCTGAAGTAACTCTAGGCGTGATTGATTACTTCCCATTCTTCTGATATTAGAAACCTATCAAGCCTTGTTGCTTTATCAATATTATCACCTTTTTCTCCAAGTAAAACGACTACCTGTGAATGGTGGATCTTCCGACTCCATATCCTCGATAAACTCTACGAAATCTAACATAGCTTTGGTGAATGTATTGCAATTCTTCATCTCGAAAGGGAACCTAACGACATTGAAGTCCCAGCAGTCACCCACGGGCCATTGAACATGCTTCTACTTGTCCCCGATCCCATCACACCTCTTCCCTTTCTTCTCTATTATTTGGATCATTAACACTTGATAGATGATATATGGCAGCTGAAATCTTGTTTTTTTGCCAGAGAACTTACATGTAATACAATAAGCCTACCTCACATATTTTACCCTCCAAACACGGCTGTCCCATAGCATAGGAATGCCCCCTCTAGTATCTCAGCTTCTAACATAACATACTTGATAGATGCCACCTGAAATCTTGTGTTTTGCTAGAGAACTTACATGTAATACAAGAAGCCCCAGCCTCACATATTTCACTCACCTTCAAACGAATTGTTGATCCCATATAATATATGACCCCCTCTAGTAGATCCTTACTCTAACTGAACTAGTTTTATATTCTCCTTGTTTTGGTCCAAAGGAGGCCTTTAGTTATTTCTCTATAGCTTGCCTTTTAATTTGTATTCTTGGAAACAGTAAATATCTACCCTCTATTTGTACTTCATATTATCTATTTCAAATCTCTTCCTTTCTTCCTTCCTGGATCATGAGGCCCCTCCTAATCCATGACCACAAATTAGCCTTCAACT
This sequence comes from Solanum habrochaites, assembly GCA_027704765.1. Classification (NCBI taxonomy): domain Eukaryota; kingdom Viridiplantae; phylum Streptophyta; class Magnoliopsida; order Solanales; family Solanaceae; genus Solanum; species Solanum habrochaites. Next base: position 44,481,191 of record JAKWJA010002499.1, read on the forward strand.
AGATTATTAATATCTGCCGAAATTGTATTCCTTTCAATCAGCCTCCTACTAATGTTTCTCCTGCCAGCATCTCAAAGGACTATTCCTGACAAGTGACAAATCATGCTTCTACCAATAATGTTTTATCAACCTTACAAGCGATCACATTTCTCATTGTCGTATACTAGGCTTAATTTACTCTGTGATTATCACAAGATTAACACGAGAAAAAAATGAGGATTTGGGAAAGTAAGGAAATTCTAGGATAAGTTTCTCTAAAACAAGCAATAGCAAGAGCGAGAGATAAGTTAAACTACTTACGTAACATTTTTGTATAACAATTGTTGCACCAAATAATTTTGCATCAAGATATGATGGAAACGTGGAACTTTTGCTATATCGGATTGACAAAAATACAATCAAATAAGAGCTCGACCTTATTTGTTGCGACTGATAGAAAAATCAAGAGAAAAGACTAGAGATCATCGAAGCTGTCCCCATATTGGCAATAAAGACTCCTAAACTTTTGAAGTGTCCCCATCACTCCCCTAAACAGACTATATATCGTGTTTAAATTAGCCCATTTGTACCATTAACTCATCTGGGTTGTTTTACATCGCACGTTAGCGCGTCATGGCGCCATTTTTCCTTTTTATTTACCATTATGTAAAACCGCCACGTTTCACTGTCATTTCGGTCTTCTTTAATAATTACTTCTCTTAATCAATTCTTTTTTGTATCTTCCCCCAATTTACACTCAAAAAATATCCTTTGGTAACCCTAAAAATTGATTTTCCATGGCAAGACAATATCTGATTCTCTCTTTTTGATGACTTCAACATCATTTTCCTCAAGAAATTAGGTGGAATTGCTTCGTCTTTCTCTTTTAATTTCCAGTATAAACGTTAATTTTGAAGTTTTTTTAGGAGAATTTCTTCTCATTTTTGTGGTTCGTTTTTGATTGAAAAACCATGTCAAATGCATGTTGCAATTCGTAGTTAGTAACAATGAACACTGTAGGATGTTGAATTCATAACACTTCTACACTATAAATAATCATAAAATCAGATATAATCGAAAAAAGTGAAGATTTTAGAACACATCTCTAGACCGCAATCTCCAAGACTCTTTCAGAAATACAACATCACAACGAGCAACAGATGATCAACACAACAAAGAGATTGTCACAACAACACTGTGTATTCGTTTGATTTTTTCGGAAAGAGTTGATAATGCCATGGAAAAAGGAAGTTCACAAGCACACACGAATTTTTCCTTCAAAAAAGGTCGGGTCGGGTTACTAGAGAGATGAGCAACAGCTCCTTACATAGACGAACGGAATGAGTAACAAAATGTTCAAAATTACAAGAATAGTTGTTTAGTGGTGTTATAGGACACTTTAAAAGTTTTAGGTGTCCGTGTTACATGCACAATATGGGAACAACTTCAGGTGGGCCGTTATTTCTTTTCTCAAAATAAAACTTAAAAACTTATATGACAAGAGAAAAAATCTACTATTTATCCACCAAATGTGAATTATCACCAAGTACATTTAGATCTTCCTAAGCATTAAACATATTATTAAAAGGCAAAAGGTCCCACGTTGGTTGTTAATTAGATAGGCGGATTCCTTATAAGGATTGGACAATTCTCCTATTTTTGAGCTAGCTTTTGGCGTGTGAGTTAAGTAGGTCTAAGACCTAACTTAATGTGTTATCAGAGCAGGGTTCATCTCACCCGATGTTGGGGCCCCAAAAATAAAAAATTGCCAAAAAAAAGACCACGCACTAGATGCTAAGCACAGGGCGTGAGGTGGCTGTTAAAAGCAAAAGGTCCCACATGGATTGTTAATGAGATGAGTGGACTCCTCATAGGGTTTGAGCAGTCCTCCTCCCTTTGAGCTATCTTTTGGGGTGGAGTTAGGTTTAAGACCTAATTTAACGCATATTTTCCCAAGTGTCAACAAAAAAAGCCAAAAACTCATCTTCTCAAAATATAGATGTTAATAATATGTATACAATTTCATAGAATTAATGGCCAAGTACAACTCAAGGGAAACTTACAAAATATAGCAAAGAGTACACATACAAGTTGAACACCGAAACAGAAGGTTACGAACGCAATGTTATATTTGGATTGAAAAATAAGAGTTTATCATAACATGCATTCTCAATATCCGCTATCATCCTTGTTATAAGTGGTACACAACAATGTGGTAGAATGCCCATTGCTTTTTCCAAGATGAATTTTGTTTTCTAGATCTCCTCTGTAGAATAGATGGTTTTGCCTTCATTGTTTACATATAGTGTTCTTATGTTGGTATCTGGTAAAATCAACACTACCAGTTATAAAGTATACCATAACATGGGCACAAGTTTGAGGAATGGCTTAATGGTGTGTGCAGTTCACTTTGATCCAGTTTCCTCACAATTGACGTGTCAGTTGGCGTAGTCTAGAAAAAATGTTTTTTGCAAGTCCTCATTTACCCCAATAAAAGACATGGCCATGGATTGATTTTGTGGGGAGCTATGATCCCTTACAATCTATATTTGGTATCCATACTGTTGCAGAGCGGCAACATGAAAATAATTGTTATGGTATAAAGACACATTTATTGATTTGAAATCATATATAAACTTGAGCACGAAAAATTGAATGACGTTGACTTGAAAAATCTAGAAATTCATAATCATTGATTTCAAAAGTCCTCTCTCAAACCGAGTCAAATTGAAGTGATGATAAGCTTTCGGAATGTTAGACATGGAGTTAATAGAGTTTATAAATGCAAGACAAGGGTGGAAGAAGAACTAAATGTAACTGTTTATATGTATACAATAATGTCAGCATTTACATTAATCTCCTGAGCAATTATCACAATTAGTTTACTTTGTGATACTTATATGAAGAAAGACTAATGCAATTTTCTTTACAGTTTTTCTTTGAGCAAATTTGCAGCACAGTCTGAACTTTCACATCAGAAAAGATTACTTTGATTTGCGATAACCATATTTTTTGGGGAAAACAATGGAAGTCAACACAAGTAGAAATTTACATTGAATGGTGTTAATTATTTCATTTGGAAGGAAAAAATATGGTGAAGATCTTTTCTCTTTAATGTTAAGAATTTTAACAACCAAGTATTTCATACTATAAATGCCTGATAATAAAACGATGAAGATGTGGACTCAGGTGCACAGGAAAGCTTTGTGGATTGGATTTAGACAATGGGTCGATGAAATAAAGATGTTGATACCATATGTCTTGGGGAAACCCAAAAGGCTCGAACCCGTATGAGAGCAATCTTAAGAAATATTGAGTGCTATATTGTGGCATGAAAGTTCACACAAAGACGTTTCGCAGGAAGTTGAAGAGAGGGAAACAAAAACACAGAGTAAACTAAGGAAGATGACAATGAAAATGCCTATCATCCACCGTCACCCAAACCGAAGAATCTTGTTTACCGAGTTTTCTTTACAATGCAACATGATTAAAAATTCTTGTGATGAGTCAAGCTGGGTTTTGTGCGCCAACTTGGGTGCCTACGCCCCATTATCTCTCGTGTGGGCATCTCAGAAGGATTTTTCTTCTGTTCTCCTAAGCTCCATGGTGATTTTTGGAACCTTAAGTATGGCATAATGAGACTGTTTCCTAGAAGTATTGTTTCTCCGTATTGGTACAATTTGTTTTCAAACTAATGTTGGAACTAACGCTAGTTTTGAACAATGGTGAAACGGATGCTCCTGATGTTCCTTCTGCACTAAATGTGTCTATTGGTGTTTTTAGATGATCCTGAAGGAATATGTTTAGTACGTAATGGTAGATGGAAAATGGAATCTCATTAAGTGTTCTCTAGTTTGTGGCTCGTGGCGTGGTTCTGTACTGACTGACCTAATGTATGCTGTTGATATGGTGAATGCGGTTGAGATGAAATACTCTTCAACGTTATTGCCAAGGACTATTAGCCACATCAGGAGAAAAGACTTATGTTCTCGCCAAGAAATGTGTTTTATCAAATTTCAAAAGTTGCTAAATTAGAAAAGTCAATGAGCACTGCTTGTTGCGTCAAATGAAATAGAGTTTTCCTTTTAAGTCCCTACCCTCTTTGAGAAAAACGAGTTCTTGATTATGGTGCAAATCTGATATATGTGGTCCAATGAATACACAGAAATTGGTGGTGCCTCCTAACTTTGTCACGTTAACTATGAATGTGCTCGATAAATCTTTGGTCTATACCTTGAAAGACTAAAGATCAAGTTTTAGGTGTCTTAAGAAGTTTTTCAGGTTATACAGTTGCAGAGAACTGGGAAAGAAACTAAAATGTAGTCGTAACTGATAATGGTGGTGAGTATTAATGACCAGTTTGACGCATATATGCAAACATCGAGGTAATTAGACAAACGAGACCGTACTCTCTCCCAAGCTCCTCAGCTTAATGGTTTGGCTGAGAAATGAACAGGACCCTTGATGGAAAGGTTTAGATGTTTCATGCTTTCCCTTTTCTTCTCTGAAGCAAAATTCAAAACGTCATTTTTGGGGTGACGGCTTTATTACCCGCTGCACATTTTTATTAATCTATCTCTTGTCTGCTGTTGCTAATTGCTTTCAAGTTGATGTTTCTTTACCAAATAGTATTTGTATGAATAAGGAATGTTTTTCCCTATGACCAATTGAGAGTTTTTGGTTTGCACAGCTTTTGTACATTGTGGCCAAAAAAATGAGAGGTCCCAAAGTTAAATGCCAAGCAAAGGCAATGCATCTTTATTGGATATGACCTTGATTTAAATTCAATAATACATGCTTATGATCCAATTGAAAAAAGAAACTTATGATAAGCCGTGATATTATTTTCATAGAGAATCACAACAATTGAACAATTGACAAATCGTATAAGCCCCCACCTAGAATCTTTCAAGTTTTGGTGGTATAGTGCATCACATTAGTGAATTCCTCGCACAAGTGTGCATGTGTTTTGTGTCCCGTAATAATCATAGAGACGCCTAGCATCATTATCAAAATAAATATGTTCATGTTGAATAATAAATAATGACATTTGTTAAATGCTTGATCCTGTTTTGCTCATGAAGTTGTGGAGGAATCAAATATTTTGTTTTGGAGGTCCATAAGATAGCGGTTTCCTTCCTCCCATTATTCACCCAATGAGTATGTGTTACTCACTAACGGAGGAAAATCTGAATGTTATGAGGAAGCCATGGAATATGAACACAAGAATCAATGGATTGAAGCCATGAGATGAAGTCTCTGCATGAGAACCACACTTATGAGTTGGTAAAATTTCCTAAGGGCATGAGAGCTTTAAAAAAAGTGGGTGTTCAAAGTTAAAGTTGAATATTACAACTTGAAGCCCAGTTACAAAGCTAGATTCGTTGTTAAGGGATTCGGTCAAATCAAGGGTATTGATTTTGACGAAATATTTTCTCATGATGTGAAAATGTCCTCGATTCGCACAGTTCTAGGTCTGGTGCTGCTCTTAATTTAGAGATTGAGCAAATGGATGTGAGATGACGTTCCTCAAGGTGACCTAGAAGAAGAAAGAAAGAAAGAAACTTATGGAACACCTGAGGGCTTCAAAATAGATGGTAAAGAAAAATTTTGGTGAAACTCACAAAAAAATCTATATGGGCCTAAAGTAAGGCTCCTAGATTAGTGTACAGAAGTTTGAATTTGTTATGGGGGAGCAAGTCTATAAAAGACTTCTTAAGATAATGGTATGTGACAAAAAATTTTCTTCTGACAATGATTTTATCATCCTTTTGTTGTATGTGCATGATAATTGATGTGGGAAAGAATACTTACAGATTGATGAGTTGAAGAACGAGTTGCTAAGTCTTTTCTATGAAATACTTTGGCATGCCAAGAAATTTTGACATGAAAAAATTAATCATCTCAGAGATTAAAGAAAGATTTTATTTAGCCCCAAAAGAAGAATATGAACATGTACTAGAGAGCTTCAATATGAAGAATGCTAAGCCTGTTAGTACACCTCTTGTTGGTCATGTGAAGTTGATCAAGAAGATTTGTCCTCTTCAAGATATTGATTGAATCAGATGGAGTATATTGTCTATTGAGTAAGAACTCCATTTACCATGCAAGGACAAAACACATCGACGTCAGATATCATTGAATTCGTGAGAATGTGGCGAGTGAATCATCGAACGTCAAAAAAATCCACACAAGTGAAAATTCTACAGATATGCTGACCAAGATGATACCAAAAGGCAAGTTCGAGTTATGCAAAGAATTTTTTTGTATGAGCTCTTTGAAAGAAAATGAAGATACCTTAATTCAGTGAATGGGATTGGAGGGGGAGATTTGTTGAGTCCATTCCAATTTTTGGACTACTTTTGCTGTTCAAATGATACAAGTAATTGTTCAAAAGGAATAGTGATAAGAGTTGAAAATTAAGATTTGGTAGTTGGAATATTGGCAAGGTTTGCAAACTTTTTTTTTACTTTGCTATATTTAAATGCATTTAGTTACACTAGGACATGTTTTTATCCTTCTATAAAAGAAACATTTCTTTTAATATGTAGACACTTCAATTAGAGAGAAAAAAAAAATTTTTGAGAGCCAAAGTGAGGTATTCCATAGTAATATACGAGAAAATATTCTATGAGGAAGGAAAAATTAGAGTTGGAGTGATATTTTAGTAAGGTGGAAACCAAAAAGAGTTTTTTTCTTTGAGTGCTTAGTAGTCACTTTGATTGTAGTTGTGACGACATAGGGTAAAATCATTTACTTATAGTAGATAATTGATATTAGTTGCTCCCTGCCTGTGTGTTTTCTTTATTTAAGACAAGTGTTTCCACATATTATTTTCCCAATTTATTTCAATTACTTTGACGATATATATTTTGTGTTTGTCCGCGTTTTCCCAACAATAAGGTTGTCTAAAGATGGATAATGATAATCAATTAAAAAAATTTCAAATCAAGAAAAGAAAATTCTAATGACGAAAAATAATTAATATATAAAGTACACAATGAAGGATAGAAAGGAAGAAGTTTAAAGGTATTGTGGTTCAATATTTAACCTTAACTAAGTATCCACCATGGACTATGCTGTTCATGTTGTAATGGGCGTTAAGATTTTGGAAAGTTCTGTTTAATTAGAGACATATTGAGATTCCAATTTCCTTTGATTGAAATGCTTATACTAGGATTTTGGGAAAGAAAGCAATGGTTTCAATTATTGTAATACACTGTTGTTTCTTAATAATTTGCATGACCGTAGTTTTATAATATAAACGCACAAACATTTTCAGCTAGTGTGGTGGCAATGATCCCTTACAGATTTCTTCTCGTCTTCTTTTTTTTTTTTTTTGGGGGGGGGGGGGGAGTTTTTTGGGGGGGGGGGGAGATATTGTATTTTTACACACTGTATTTAGTGTGGAAGAAAAGGTGCTTTCATACAGGTGTCAGTCTTTTTTTTTGGGGGGGGGGTGGGTGGGGGGAGGGTGGGAGGGGTTGGTTGGAGGGAGAGAATCCATTATTTCTTGATTTTTTATTTTATTTAATGACCGATCAAACTCATTTAACCTTGATGATACTCTATCAGTCTTTTGACAATTCCAGTTGAGCTTCTTATTTGAGATTTTCCATGATTTCTCGTACTGGTACTTAAAGCGAAAAATATTCTGTGAAAAAGTTAAATGTATCGTTATTTCTGATAATTCTATCTCCTTTACATGTTGTTTGAGTAATACTAAGCCATAGCTCTACTAGGTAACTGGTAGATTGAAATAAACTTTGAAAAAATATTTCCTACTTCGATTGGATGTAGAGGCTAATAGAATCCAACAATATTTTCTGAGAGTTGTACGTGTAGAATTAGAAATGGTTGTGTGCATTGAAACATGAGAGAAAATCAACCAAAAGAATAGGGATTAGAATGCCAAACACCACATAGTTGGGTTCTCTAATGCCATAAAACCTTAATCACTTGGATTAAGGAAGAGTGGAAATATGAAAGGCTCTCCAACTTCTCCTTGATCTATGACACTTGAAGATGTTTCTTTGCCTACGATGAGTATTCCATAATACTACTTGCAAGGTTATATTTTACGACAATAGATTATAGATTTAATTGAATAGAAATGTCCAAACACTTTAGTTCAGCTTTTCCTTGAAATACCTCCATTATAAGTGTATGTTATTTATTAATTTTATCCAGATAATATTTTGTTTAACATATTTATAATAATCACTGTTATTATTACTATTACTACTACTGCTACTGTTCTAATTGATGTTGCTGGAAAAAACCTTGCATCTTGGATCAACTTAGTAATACTTTGCCTCTTTCTAGGTATGGCAAAGGAATCACTCCTGTAACTAGAAGGAAGAAGGGATCACTCCAAGAACAAGAAGGAAAAAGAGCCATATTACTGAACTCTTAGACCTATTTTACTTTACAAAGGTTTCAATCCAAAACTCTATTTCCTAATGCTACTGAAAAATTCAAATTGCCAAATGGAGGAGCAAAATCTTCTCTTCTCTATATGTTTCTTCTACTTTTGTGTTGGCGAAATCATACTAAACATGAAATTCTTGACAAAAGGCAAAGATCATAGTGTAACAACTTGTATCTGTGTTTATTTTGCATCCATATCATCCATGTCTTTGAGAAAACTATGAAAATACACCATGTTGACTTGAGCACTTCGAAAGAAGTATGCTTGGTGGATACAAGAGAAAGACAAGCTTTGATTAGAAAAGCAGAGAGTAATTGGCTTAAAAACATTTAAAGAACAAAAAATACTAGAGAATGTTAGACTCTAAGATCTTTGATGCTCACAATATAATAAAGACACTCCTTAGAGATCATTTTATAAACTATGTACGACTGAAATAATAACAACATCTAGGATTGAGTTTACACCCCTTCTACTTTAAGACGAGATTCATTAGGAGAAATTTTAAACTTGTCTACCCTAGTTCTACAATTAATGGAAGCAAAACAAGCATGCAACCAAGCCATTCCCAAAATGACATCAAATCAACCATATCAAAGTTTTACCAAATCACCCATGAAACTCTATTGAGAAAGTATAGAACAACTCCTAAAGACTATTTAGCCACCAACGGAGTAACCCACCAGGGTTAATAAACCATACAAGGGTCAAACTAGAATCGGGTTTAGATTTAGCACATCATTCCTTTTTAGCTTACTAGAGGGTTACAAATGATAAAGTAGCATCGGGATCTAGTAAAGCATAAACATCAATAGAGAAGACTTGCAAAATACTGGTGATCACATCAGGATATTCCTCTTGTTCACCATTATAGAAAAGAACACAGAAGCGGTTCCTCTTTGGAGCATCAGAACTAGGACCTCTTGCTTGAGCTTTGATACCATCATTTTCTCTAGGCTTAACCAAGGGACAATCCCTAACCTTATGGACATATTTTCCACAACCAAAGCAATTTAACATTTCCACGAAGCATTCACCCATATGCTTTTTAGGGTTAGAAACCCTATCCTTGTAAGCCTTAGGGAAATTGGAACGGACTTGGTTGGAGACCCTCTTATTTAACCTAGAATTGTCTTGAATTTCAAGCGTACCCCAGGAAGTACCTCCATCATAAGACTTGGCCTTCTTCAACTCCCTATTTTTCATGCTCTACATTTCCCTCAACGTTGTTGAGCTGCAACCAGAAACAAGAAGGTAATTTTATATTGTCATGAAGGAATCACAAATGACATCGTAAACTGATCATCGAATACTCCCCGTCCCAAAAGGACTATCAATCCCTAGGATTGATACAAAGGAAGGATCATACTGGACAATTAGTGAACTTCAAGGAGTACTCTTGCCACACTATACTTCTTGATGTGAAAGTTATGAACCTCTCCCACCTTCGCCTCCGTTTTCTTCCTTTGTTAAAGGAACTATAAGAAAAACCCTTCCAAACGCCTCCCAAGTTTTATAGTGACCTGCACTAAAGGCCTGTTTATATCTCCATTTGTTATGCCCAAGTTTGAGCCAACATACTTGAGTTGATATGAGGATAGCTCGGCCTTCTCATTAGAAACTCGCTTCCCATAGCATATAGTATCTTGTAGACCTCATCGAGAAAGTATTAGGGATATTTATTCACCTGAGACCCAAAGAACATTAGAGGATTCATCCTTGTGAAGTTCCTTAAGCGAGAAGCCATGGTACTAGAATTTTGTTGAACACGGGGTCCAACCACACGGTTTGCTTGAGTCATCATGGCTTGAGCTTGAATAGTTATCACTTGATCTTGAGTAGCTACCACTTCTACTTGGGTAGTCATATCTTGGGAAAACATAGAAAATTCGACCTTATCTCTCTGTCTGTCATAGGTGGAGGAATGACTAGAGCTTGGCCTTGCGAAGGAACTGAATGCCTTGTGGAGGACCTTTGTTCTCTAAGGGAAGAACTTCCATATTAGCCAAATCTTCCTCCGTTTTCGTTGCGGTTGCCCTTCTTGTATTCATAACCTATAACAACAAGAAAAGATAGAAGGAAAAAAGGGAAACATAGAAGTTATCCATCTGAGGCAAAAATTCAAGATTACCAAAAAAAGAGAATTCTTAAGCATCATAGGTGTGAAAGCTCTTCACAACCCATGAAACAAGGAATCTACGTAGATGTTGCACGACCGAGGAGTACCCCCTAGACATAACCGGCGTTGTCGTCCTCGGATAGGACTAATACTAACCTCTTAGTAATAATTATTACATTTCATAGGCTAAAAAGTACAAACAATTAAAACTTTTTATATATAGCTACATACTTAGGTTTGCATAGACCTCTCGCATACTACAAGTGGAGATTACTTAGACTCCTCGTATATGAAGCATAAATAGGCTTCTTAGTTATATAACATAAGATACATAAGATTAGTATAATACTTTGTCTCATATTGAACTATCTAAATGAGTACAAATCTTGCACATAGACCAAACAAAGGCAATATGCAAATATAGGCTTAAATCAATATCCAAAGGATAAAAGAAAGGACAATGTCCTTAAGACAATACAACTTCAAAGCTAGAATGTAGCAAAAGGTAATGCACGAACATGAGGCCTACCCAAAAAAAAAAAACTGGGAAGAAAAGATTCCAATTCTCCTAATGGGCTTCTAGGAACTCAATGGTTGGAAACCTTATGTTGGAAAAAGGTAGAAATATGGGTCGTACAAACCACATGTACTACGATGGTTCCTATACATTAAAAAGTCATCAAATGCATGAGGAAGAAAAGGCACCAATTAGTAAAAAAATATTAGTTTTCATGGTCAAATAAACTCAATCATACATACATGTGGAACAATATTTGTCAACCCAAAATGATATTAACCCAATACATAAGCAACCTAAAGGAGTACTTGTGTAATTCCAAGAGTTGAATCTCATAGCCCCATCCAAAGCAAAGCATCACACTAAGTCACTTTCCACATGCATACACATAATCTCATAATTAAATATAAGATGATTGATTCATAAGGTCATATAAGCTTAACATGCATAACATATAAACAACTTGATCGTACAACCCAATTTTAGAATCATACCTTAGGATCCTACATCGCAATGAGTCAGAGAAGTCCAATAACCCCCTCATCCTATTAAAACCTCTAGAAGGAACCTAATTTAGCGCTTACATTTAAATAACTTATGTAATTGACCTTATTTACATAGGAAAATATTGCAATAAACCGATATGAACAATTTGAGGTACAGGGAATCAGGTGTTCCAACTTGCCCACACCAAACAAAAAAGATGATTAAAACACTTGCCTCTAAGGTGTACCAATTTGCATAGTATCATGTTTGATCCACTACGCTGTAGTCCGGTGTGGGCACATAGTTAAGGTCAAGGATGTTATTACTACATATTTGACTACTAACGTTGGAGGTCTTCCAATTCTCATAAAAATTCGATTACTAAACAGTGAAAAAAGAAAAACACATATGGGAGGCCGAACTGACTAAACGGCGAGACCTCATCTCATTTTACATGTCCTTTGTTACAAACTTTATTCCTTAGTAATCACCAACATTTAATACAAAAGATCAATTAGTGGTCTTCTGGACCCCGAGTGTGAAACAATTCATCATGAATGGGCTCATACATATTCATAAGGAGAGAAACTACCTTTCACTTAAGAAACCACATACAAAGTGAGTAAATACTTTCACTCAACACTTTTTATAATCATGAGAAGACTTTCAATCATATAATTTAATCATACTATAACACACTTATATTAATTTCAGAAAACAAATTCAATAGTCTAGTTTCCGGATATAAAGAATACTTGTATCAAACATCACAACCAACATTTCCCTCCCTCTCTTCCACGTAGACATAGAACACTAGAATCAAAGTAAATCAACTTCTAAATCAGTTTCAAGAAGAATTAATCATATGACCAGTATTGACTCTCATGGCCTCATACTTCAATTACAAAGCTTTCAAACCAATGCATAAATAAGGGTAAAATCCAGACGGAAGAAAGGAGTAAGGTACGATTAGACACCTGCAGGATGAATCAAACTTCACCCTAAGGGCGATAGAATGACAAAGAACCCATAAAGGAAAGAGGGAAGAAAAGGGCAAAGGGACAATCTTGATTGATTTTAAAAATTAATTTAACCTTTAATACTTAGTTAAAACCACGAACGTAGTCAGGCGATTGACTGATGCATCCTGACAACCCACACGTCCTTCCCCAAAATTTTTGTCGATGGGTGTCAGAGATTTGGCTTTTGGCACAGTCTTAGTCTTAGATTTTTTCTAAGTGTGGTGTTTTTGTGGAACTATGGACCCATCGATGCCCTTTCACAGTAGGCGGAGTTTGTTTTGTTGGTGGTTGTTGGGTTGGGTTGTGGCTTTTTGGTTTGGTTGGTTTGCACGTCGATTGGGCTTCATAGGACGCTAGCCAACACTACTTTTTGGGATTCAAATTGAAGGGTCCTCTTTCCAAGGGGACCTTAGGGTTGGTCATCGGGAGTCGTATACACGGAAGTTTAACCCTAAATATAATCAACCACTGTTTGACCACCTTCACAAAGTCTTATCAATTTGATACCTTAAAACCCCGGACCATGAGGCTAAGCACACACAAACATATATTCCACTTAGTTTGCGAAAGTCAGGACGTTTCTTGACGTTGTGACTCTTAAAAACTTCTTAAATAGTTTATAAACATTATTTTATTTTGTATACACAATTTTTTAGTTATTTAGTTAATAGTGGTGAGACTCTAGATTAGGTATTGGAATTTCAGAGTGTAACAAACGTGGTTTAGTGAGACATCAATCCTAAGATTACTTCAACCTCATGCTCCGATACAAAGTTTTTCATGATCGAGGAGCAATCCCTACACGTAATCAACGTCTTTTTCCTCGGAGCGAACTTAGACTAGCCCATAGAATTCGTCAAAACATATCATCGGTCAAAAATGCAAAAAATTAAAAACATTTTTACATATTGAGTTGTACCATAGACCTGACAAATCAATACTATGGAGTTTTATTAGAGTCCCGCTTAGTAAAGCTACATTATGCTTTGTTTATACGTCAACCAATATTAGGAAATAGTCAATACAATGTCTCACATGATACCATCTAAAGGTATTACAAATATGGCATAGCCCATACTTCAATAAAAATAGCAACATATGGGCTTTACAAACAAAAATTCAAAGCTTAAAAGAAGACAATAGTGTCTTAGGGACATAGTGAAAAGGTTAACATCTCCAAACATGAAACCCACCTATAACTGGGGAATAAGTTCAAGTCTTCTTGCAAAATGGCCTTTAAATTGAATGGCCACCGGAAACCTACATTGTTTGGGAGAAGGGAAAGGAATATAGGTTATTACAATCATATCATAAGTATGGAAACATTATGCAAGTAAAAACATTGAAATTCATGCTTCTTAAAAGGGACATTTTTCTCAAAATTGTGTCAAGTCACCTTTAAAAACCTTTATGCACAGTTAAGAATATATACAAGCCAATAGACATATCATCACTTAAGAAAAATCCATATTCCACACATGTACAACATCATCATATAGTCAAATCAACATGGATATTATCAACATAAGGTCATATCAACATGGATAATATCATATTAAGATCATATCAACAAGAATAACTCCAACAAAATTGCACAGCAACAATATATGTACAAGAGTTATTATATAAGATTCTTAGTCACAACCCCTTCCCAAGCCTACAAGTGCAATACTTATGTGAAGCCCCATAACCCCACATAATCAAGAAAAACTAAAAAGGATCATAAGCAATGTCTACATCTTCTATATCTTCTATATCACACAATGTTATTCAGCATATATAGATATAATATGAATATTATATTATATATATATATATATAAATTTATACCAATTAAATTTTCATCAATGAAAATAACCTCATAAAGGATGATCAAAATGTAAAGTCATCATATACATTTCATTCATACCATAAGTACATTAGAACAACATCCTAGGACTTTCTTCAAGGTCAACTTGTGCCATGTATAAGTAGAGTCCCATACCCCTACCTATACTAAGTAAAACCTTTTAATTCACCCTAGTAAATGTTCACATTGTTACTTTCATTTTAATTTTGGGAACATCTACCTTAACCGACAACATACCATGAGAGGCAAACATGGAATCTAGTTTCATGAAACCCTACACCGAAAGAAGGTGTTTTACATGCCAAGGTAGAACTAAAACATGAACATAGCATTCAGGTGGATCTTCTAGTTAGTATTCTTTTGGAGGCCACATAGTTAAGAAACTAGGAGATATACATTGAACCCTTTACATGCCAATTATAATTGGAGACCTCAACTCATGAGAACATTAGTGAATCTCCCTTCCATTGGGGATTCCAATATCTCTCATTGTCCAATTCAACGCGAGTGCTTGCAATGCAATGCAAAGCTAAAGTCCCTTTTGAAATGTTGAAGCCTCTTCTTAATCATCATATCTTAGTTAGTGAATTAAGAAGGACTACCCCCATTTGTATATAATTGCATTCATTTCAATTATATTTTATCATTAATTCATTGGGTTATTGCATGAGAGATTTAATGTCCTAAGCAACCCTTACATTTGTGGAGAGGATGATCTATCAGAGCATAAGCACTCATCATAATTCATACATAGTAAGGCCACACAGTTGAGGGGGCAGAGCACAAAAGTTGGGAGTATCGCATACCAGAACCCCGTAACAAGCATACAACATAGTCAATAGTCAAGACTCTTGTCAATAAAGTTAATCATTATAACCCTAGGAGTAATACGATCCCATATTAATACTTCAATTGAATACCATCATTCAAAGTATAATCCATCATCGTGTTTGAAGTAAAAAGAAAGATACGCTCAAGATCACAAGTCTTACCAATGTGCGTTATGGTGCTAATCCCTTCAAGATCCTTAACATATTAAATGCCAAATATTGTCATCATTCAATCCACGTAAAACATTAAGAAATAATCTATACAAGCACGAAGTCGATGTATCATCACTAATTAATTCAACCTAAATTCATAACCTAGGGTTAGGGGAAAAGAGTTCAATCATGAATTCTTCCATAGAATAAGGTCAAAGACTATTAAGAAATAAAAAACTTAACCAATATATAATAATAATAATATATAAATAATAATCAAATTAAACCATAATCAAATAAATTTGAAAGATTAATTATGAAATTGGATGAAAACCAAACTTTTGATCACCGCTTCAGTAGATAGAAGCAAAAGAAGCACATTTGAAGAGCCTCCTGGGAGGAGGAAGGAGGAAGGAGTGTAAGGAGATCCTGGATCCCAAGGATGGATAGATGTAGAATACCTAGGTCATTTAAATAGCTTGGCTGGGGGGCGCTTAATGGTTGCTTTGACTCTGCCCTTTTTTTTTTCTTTCTTTATTCTATACCACATACACATCATACCTCTTTGTTCTTTCTTTTTCCTGTACCCCCCCATTTATTTACTTCCCATTTACCCCCCCCTTCCTGCGCCCTAATTTCGCATCATGACTCTCACCCCCACTCGCCTATCTTTCCCTCCCTAACCCTCCCCCTCTCTACCTTCTCGCCTCCCCCCTTATCCACCTTTTCTCCGTAACTCCTTTTCACCTACCCCCCCCGATACTTACCGATTCTCTCCTTATTGATGGAGATTGTTATTAATATAAAACTTAAAATCGTGAAATCCTAGTGTTTGTGATGATGCTTGATGATTGGAATGAAGCTTGGAACCTTTTAAATGGAGTATTGAAGACGATGTGTTTTCCAGCGACCCCGGATCAACGCCACACTACGGTGGGTGGATGGAGGTCTGCAAGAGGATTCGCAGGCCGTTGGAAATGAGAGAGAGAGAGGGAACGAGGAT
The DNA here is from genome assembly GCA_027704765.1 of Solanum habrochaites. Taxonomy (NCBI): domain Eukaryota; kingdom Viridiplantae; phylum Streptophyta; class Magnoliopsida; order Solanales; family Solanaceae; genus Solanum; species Solanum habrochaites. Next base: position 44,497,580 of record JAKWJA010002499.1, read on the forward strand.
GGGGGGGGGGGATGAGCGGAGGAGAGGCCCAACGAACGGAAGGAAAAGATGAGGCGTGGGGAAACCCGAAGGAAGTATGAAGGAGAAGAACCAGAGAAAGAAGCCAAGAAAGAAAAAGGATAAAAGGATAAACGAGGAAACCACAAACAAAGAACACATTGAAAACAAAAGGATATACGCAACCTAACAACTGTTATGTGTACTTGTGTTGTTTAGTTTAAAAGGGAACCCCCTGCCCTGGACCCCGTCCTTCTCCTGCTCTGTCAAAATGGTTTGGATCAAGAGAGACTACTAGTCTTGTGGAAATCTTCAAAGAAATTATATATTTTTTAAAAACTAGGGTATTTGACCAATGAAACCATTCGGTGGTATTTGCGTATTCGGTTGGAGGTGGGGGTATTTATTTGGTATTTGACCCATTTCATCAACTGTTGTGATTGGGCTCTGGCCCTTTCAGCATTAGTAGTTTTGTGGCTACCCTGTCAAATAATTGACCCAACTGTTTGGTGGCCTGGGGCGCCCGGGGGGCTCAGAAGAAGGTAACCTGCTAGGGGGTGTGGTAGGGGTCACGGGGAGAGTGCGGTGACACAGACGTTTTGGGAACCCGTAAATAAATGCTATGATAGTGAATGGATATTCATGATTATTATTTGATTGATTAGTATATAGATATAGATATAGTAGTATCTTATATATATATTATTAATTATTACCAAATGTCATAAACTTTCTGATTCTTTAAAAAAACCCTATGATGAAATTATGCCAAGGGGATAGTAGCACACCATTCACAATTCTCTATGGCCGTTGAATGGTAAGTTTTTTAACATTTTGAATATATACACTTCAGAATTAGGTTATATTACATTATTTAGATAATTTAGCTTAGAAAAAAATTGTTTTTGTTAATTTGCTTTTTTTAAAAGTCTTTTTGGTTAATCTAATGAGGCTTATTAGACTCATTTGCCTAGTGAATTGAATCTTATAATTGAACTGTGTAGAATTTTAAACAAAGTCTGCCATGGTGGAGAACAACGGCTATCTTAGTTCTGTTAATTGTGTCACCGTCGGGAGTTAGTTACATGGATCTTCCTCTGAACCATTGCCATATTAAGATTTAGGAGCTTTTATAAGTCGCGTATCGAGCGGTGGATGATTAATTTATGTTTGAAGGATGAGTCCCATTCATGAGGAGCGCAGGTGTCGTATGTGTGATCTTATTAATACAACCCCCACCATGAGAGTTGTCCTTTGTTATGGGATAACTATGATGTTATGATGGATGTTTTGTACTTGTTTATTTTTTAGGATGATCTTATATGTTAATTACGCATTAATAATTAGAAAACCTACTAATTTTCATCATTAATTCTAAGACAGGCAGGGAGGACGTCATAAAAGTTCAATGGGGCCTCGGTCAACTAAATGTACCATTTTTAGCATGGTTTTTCAATGGTTTTTGCTACATGAGCTCATATAAAAGCAATGTTGGAACTAACCCCAGATTTCTTTTAAATTTTTGTTTTTTTTAAATAACATTTAAAGGTTGTACGGGGTCTCACAAATGTTGAGCCCCCCGGGTGAGGCGGGTGTGGTGATATATTACCTTCTCTTGTAAAATCTTTTTAGATTGAGTGTATCTCCAAAAGCTTTGCTGTTGTTTTGGTGAGTAGTAAGTAGAGTACTCATTGGATTGGATATGCGACAAGTGATATTTTTACGTTCCAGTATTTTTTATTTGTATCTTATTTTATGTCAATTTCTGATTTTATTGTTGTAAGGGTTGTTTGTTACCCTCCTATTTTGATTATTTTTGAAACTTCAATTTTATTAAATGGTTTTAAAAAGATGACATTGTCATATTTTTCTTGTTGTTTTATGAATTGAAAACCTGTGTACAGATCTTGAAAAGTCTTTTTAATTTTTATTGTTCTTACTATGTGATAGTGATGCTGCAAACTTGAATTAATGGTCCTTGTTAGTCTAGGGGTACCTTGGGTCATTTCACTGGTAATTAGAGAAAAATGTTTACAATGTGATTCGAGGATGATGATTATAAGCAACGACTAGTAGGTCTTGTTCCGAGTGTGAAGCGCTCACATTATGAATGAAAGGCTACTGAAGATGTTAGGAAAATTTAACTTTCTTCATTAATCTTAAGTCATGCCTGAGAGTTTAAATCAATAAAAGTCCCTCTCTTAATCTGTATAATCAGGAGAGCACCCCCAAGATGTAACCGGCATCACCGTCCTCTTTGAGGACTAAGACTAGCCTCTTATCTTACATCATTACATTCATAGGCTAAAAACACATAAAATTTAGAAATTTTCATTACTTGTACTCAGAGGTTTACATAAACCTCTGAATACACATACTAGATATATACTGAGTCTACATAAACCCCTCGTATAGGAAGATTACTTAGTCTTCTACATTTATTGCAAATAGATATATAAAATATAACATAGTATCAAATGGTTGTCTCATCTCATAACCATCTAACAAAAGTATATCAACTTTGACCTAGCCCATACATCAATCAAATAGAAAGCCCACATATAGTTATTTACAACTGTATAAGATACGAATTTAATGAAAAAGTGACCAAGAAAGAAATAAGAGTCTTAAAACTAAACAACTTCGTAGCTTGATCGTGGCTTGCCCTCAAAAGTGAGGAAACTTACCCAACTTGGTGGAAATAAGAATTCAAAACTTCTTAAATGTCATATTACAAGCCCTTAGACAGAGCAGAACCTAAAATGTTGGGGAAAAAAGAGAAAATGCGGTTAGTACACCACTTGTGCTGAGTATGGTACCGCATGCACACATATTATCAAATCATGATAAAAAGTGACCTTTCATGAAAACATGTTATTTTACCTGTTAGGAAGCCTTATGCAAATTCAAGAAGACCATACCAATCAATAAGACATATTCATTAAGTCTAAATCTTGTACATCATAAGATCAACAATGCTAAGTCTAGTCAAGTCATCATGCATATCATATAATCAAACACATAGTCACCCAGCCGACAACTCTCCATCCATCAAGTCCCCTATCCAATAACAACAAGCATAGATATACAGAGCCAGTTATACAAACCATACACCCACAAAGCAGACCAACCCTTACCCCCCTCGAAACCCACTATTAAGTAACAACCGCCGCACCCATGGAACAAGCAAATCCCCATCACACCCACAGCATTCAACTCAGCGTACACCCAATACACGAATGATGCCCAACATCCAAACTTTACATAGCATGTCATTAAGAGACATATAATAATATTTTTCAACAATGAAGTCCAACACATATTCTAAGTAAAATCCAATCATCAGGCAGTCATCAATGGCAAGATCATCATATGCATTGATACGCTCAAACTTACTTCTCAAATAAGGAAGTTAAAGCGGTGTGTCAAGTAAATAACCCACTTAGTGAGGTTGGAGGTTCACACGGAAAAATAGTCTAGGACTTAACGTTATGACCTGTTATACACTATTTTTTGGTCCAATGATTCCTTCGAAGGAAAACACAATAAAAGGGGGGTTTATATTCTAAATGAATGAAAAAAATAGTGCAAAATTGAAAAAGGACTTAACAGCTTTGAATGGTGGATTTTAATAAAGTTCAAAAGAACTAGGGTTTATGTGTTCCCACAGGGTTTCATAATGATAATTCTAAACTAACAATTCGTCTAGTTCTTGCTGTAAAAGTGATAAGGTATGTATTTAAATACTTGGTCGGCATCTAGAAAATCTCACTCCGCACATTGGTCCGGCTAAGTGTGTTATGTTGCTTTCCTAACCCTATCCTTTACCTCATATTAAGCATCGTGTTCGATATTTGACTAATTATTACCTGAACCAATCAAACTAGCCTATTAGATAGGATACACTAAACTATGTTGATAATTCTTTACTATTATTACCTCCTTGGTATGGCTAAGTTAGCATTAAGGAGAGTTCTACCGTTGGCATCCGTTAATAAAAGTACTCTAAGCGAACACCGAATTTATTAATACAGCAAGGACCACTATTCAAGAATTGGTATTTAGGTAGGTTTATCTCATTATGCTGCCAATGGGTCCCACAACCCTAGATGGAGTTTAGTTACTCATGTTCATAATCACAACTTGTTCAAATATATGAAATAAAGAATTCATGCTACTTACTTGATGGAACAGAGTATAATCTGAAAGTGTGATTCATAATCACAAAAATCCTTGCAAGAACCTCAAAGTAATCACTAATCTCACAAAAAGTCTATGAAATCAAAGGTTGTCTTTACAATACGGAGTCAATAATGATCCAGAGTCTAACTATCCCGGAGTCTAATATCTAAGAGTCTCTAACCCCAAAAAACGAGGTTTTTCAAACTATTTTAGAAAATTAAAACCTATTAAAACAAGGACTCTATGTGGTTTGGAAATCTGCAAATAGCGGCGTGGGAGACAGGACTGACGACAGCACGCATGGACTCCGTCGGCCCATAAGTTTGTTGCAATTCTTCCGCTGCTCTTATTCATTACTCCTCGACCGGTTAAGTATGACGGATCATCATAGGCACAACGGTCCGTAAGGGTCTCGTGCCAATAAACATTCACCACTCTCTTGGAATTGGGACTGGATTTACTTCTTGAAATTCATGACAAACCTGCAGACGGGACCGTCATAGACCCGACGGACCGTCACAAGCCTCGTTACCACACACTTGGTCAGACTTCCCCATCTTCTTTCAGCAGATGCAGCTTGCACTACGCTGACCACCTACCGACCGTCACAAGCACGACGGGACCGTCATAAGATCCGATAGGTGGTCTATTCTGCATTTTCTGCGCTCCAAAATTCCGCATTCATGGGACAGAATTTCCTGAAAAAAAAAAGAGAAACTATATAAAAATTCGTACAAAAAGGCTTTTGGAACACACTAAATAAAGCAAAAAATAATTAATATACGGTGAAACAAGGTATACTCATGCATAACATTTACCATTATTAGAAATATACAGACATAACAACAACCTTCTAAAGTTCCTAAGGCAAAATCGTGGCAAAAAGTCATAGGTAGCGTCCATACCCCACCTGGATAAGTCAAACCCTTTAAGTCCCTTTAGTTGTTTGTGCTTCATTACTGATTTCGTCTCAGAACAACTTGCTTAACCAACATAGACCACAAGAGCTAAGTGTGGAATCCGGTGTTGTAAAACCTAACACCAATGTAAGGTGGTCTACCGGCCAAAGTAAAACCAAACATAAACATAGCTTTCTAGGTGGATCCACTAGCTCGTATTTCTATGGGGGCAACATAGTTCAAGAACTAAGAGATAGGTATAATCCCTCTACATGCCACTTGGCAATTGGATCCTCATTTCATGGGAATCTGTAGGATGAGCATCCCTCATTGGGGAGTCGAAACTACATGTTGAAATATAGGGTGAATCTTCCTCTATAACTAGTCAACACCTAACATTTTCAAGTTCACTCGGTTCTAAGCTAAGTACATCTTTAAAATGTCTTTATTGATCATCATAACTTAATGTAGGTCATAGGTTCTATATCTTGTATAATAATAATCATCATAGCTCAATAGAATTGCATAAGAAAATTCTTTTGATTATAATTCATATAAGTGAGGTTAGCACATTTACATATCACTTCATAATAAGGCACATTGGTAAATCATCACCATCCTTATAACGTTTACAACTTAGCCAACACCTCACAAACCATAGTAAAGATATTTCAATTCAACATCATACCAACCCTATCAATCTTAATACAAGACATATTTCAATGCAATATCATCACTTAATCACAATTTACCACAATTGAAGTATAGGGATTTCAAGACTTACCAAGTCTCATTCATAATCCATCATCAAGGTCCCATCATCAAACCTTAACTCAACCCAATTAGGGTGTATTATAATCGTATAACAATAACCAACATAGCAACAACTCTAATTGAATCACTATATCACAATACATTACTAGTTCATAGCTTAACATAAGATATTTAGGTCAAAATCATAACATACTTCATAACCTAGATCAACTTCTCAAGAACTAGCATTAAAGGACTATAATTCATTCTAATTTATTCATTGTTGATACAATAACATAATGAGATGAATCAACAAATAACCAATTCAATTGAACCAACATTACACAATTCATATCAACATCATCACCTAGGGTCAAGGGGTAAAGGTCATCTTCTACAAACTAGACCATACATCAATAAATAACATAATTGAGTTATAATACATGTTATTATATTCATAATATCCAAAATAAATCATAAACAATGTAATTCACAAGATCAATTTTGAGAATTATAAAAGATCGATATGAAAACTAAACTTTTGAATCAATTTGATAGAACCATTTGAGAAAAGAGGTATCAAAGTTGAAGGGAATCACATACCTTACTAATTGATGAATACTGATGGAGAAATTCGACCCTTTGCAACCCTTGAACCTACCCCTATCTTGGTGTTCAATGGAGTTCGTCAACTATAGAGAGAAAAAAGAGAGAAGAAGAGGGTTTTGGGTTTTGGAAATTATGAGATCTTAGGTTAGTCTAATTAGGTTAGAGGATTTATATTGGTTTTTAACTAACTTAATTAGACCTTATTTAACCCCTAATTAACCTCCTAAATAATCCAACTAATTAAATTAATTAATTCAAAACGTACAGCATAAGACAAACTCACATACGACACCACGATCGACGGACCGTGTGTCCATCGACGGGCATTGTGCACCTCTATGCTGCACATTCGTCGATGAGTTCAGATACTTGTTAAAAACCTTCTTTTCCAAATCCTAAGTGTCCATCTATGTAGGAAATTGATGCCCCGTCAATTGGACCCTGTGCCATCTGTGGCATCCGTTGGTGACACTGTCCATTAACAACTTTTAGTCACTTTTGCAAAGGTCCTCCTCAAGGACCCTTTGTTGGTCCTTAGGGAGTCGTGCCCAGAAGTTTTGACTATGAATGAACTCTTTACGTGTTAGACACCCTTCCACCAATATTCATCATTTTTCGAATCTTAAAATCTAGTCAAATAGGCTAAGACACTCTAGTACCTCATAGAAACTAGGTCTGATGCATGGACGAAAACTTCTTTAAGTTTGGGTCTAGATCATAAATGACTTAATCATTACTAAATAGTGGTCTAAACCATTTGAAACTTATGTTAGGAGCTAGAATACGTCTTAGATTTTCGAAGTGTTACGTAATCCTTCTCTTGTGTCTTTAGGGAATGAATACACAAAGGGTGGATACTAGAAGAGTGGAAGCGGAGAATGTGAATAAAGAATTTCCTCAAGGTAACCTAACTCCACAAGTCAATAAAGCTCCCGATTGATCCTCCGTCTATGGAAGATGTGGAGTTTAGGTCGGCTTTTTAAATATTGAGTCAAGCCATGACAACTCAAGCTCAAGCCATGAAAACACAAGCCCAAGATATGACGCTCAAGCCAATAGGGATGTTGGGCCTGGAGTGAATACTAATAAGAATTTTATTTCTTAGATATTAAAGGATTTTTCTAGGATAAGTGCCATTGAGTTTCTTGGTTCCAAGGTGGAAGAGGATCCAGAAGGGATTATTTATGAGGTTTGCAAGATACTTGATGCCATGGGAGTGTCTTTGGAAGAGAAGGCGTAGATAAACACCTATCAACTAAAGGATCTAGCTCATATTTGGTATTAACAATGGAAGGGCGAGAAGTCAATAAGATCGGCTCCCATGTTTTGGGAGGGGTTCAAGGAAGCATTTGTTGATAGGTTCTTTCCCCTAGAGTTGAGGGAAAAAAAAATGCAAGAGTTTATAAACTTTCGAAAAGGGGGGATGAGTGTGAAAAAGTATTCTCTCGAGTTCACCCAACTATCCAAGTATGCTCCAACCATGGTGGAAGACTCAAAAGCTATAATAAATAAGTATGTAATGGGTGTGTCCGAATAGGTAGTCAATGAATATCTTCCGGTAGTGATTATCTCATGTATGATTACTTCAAGTCTCATGGTTCATGACGAACATATTGAGGACAAAAGGATCAATAAAACTAATAGGGGGTTAAAGAGGGATAGAACAGGTGATAGGAACTTTTCCAATGCTAAATCTGATGGAAAAGGTAGATAAAGGTTCAAACCTAGGTTTTCAAATCAAGCCTCCTTTAGTTCTTCTCCAATGGTCAACAAGAATAAGGTGTCTAATACTTAGCCTCAAGGAGAGTTATAATAACGTAACTACTATGTAAAGCCTACTTATTCCAAATATGGTAAAAAACATTATAGGAAATGTCTAGCTTGTTTGGATGTTCGTTATGGTTGCGGTAAGAGTGGACATCAATTGAAGAATTTCCCAAAACTCATGACCAAGGTAGAAAAATATAAGCAAACTCTACCTAGCGGTTCTAACTCCATTGATCAAAAGCAAAACTGCTTTTATGATCTTATGTTAGATCTAGAAAGTACCCCATGGACGTCACCGGCGTCTTCATCCTCGGAGAGGACTAGAACTAGCCTCTTAGAATTCATCATTACATTTATAGGTTACAAGTATGGAAAAATTAATTTTTTTTATCTACGTCTACTTCATGAGGTTTACTTAGACCTCTCTCTTACACATAATATATTTATAGTGAGTATACAAAGACTCCTCGTATAAGAAGATTACATAGTATTCTACTTTAATGTCACATATAGAAAATATACATACCATAGTCTAAAAAGGATGTCTCATATTAAACCGTCTAAATATAATAGAACAATACAGGCAATAACCCTTACACAAATGTAAAAGTTACACTCAGGGATTACAATTATGTCACGAAACAACATGAGTGAAATGAGTGTCTTTAGACTATAAAGTGTAACATAGATATAGTGGTAAAAAGGCATAATCCTCAGAACATGAGGACATACCAACACTTGGAAAAATGATCCAAGCCTTCCTTCAAAGTGTTCATGAACCCTTCAACGTAATGTTGTGGAAAAAAGGAGAAATGGATTTAGCACATCACTTCTACTAAGTCAAGAATCATATGCACACACAATACTGAAATCATGCTAAAAAAGACATTTGTTAAAAACCATGCCATGCTACTTTGAAAAGCCTTATGCACAATCAAGAACTATATAGGACAATAACCACATATTCGTTAAGACAATAACATATTCAACACAAGACCAACATCATAAAGTATAATCAAGTCAAAATGATTAATATCATACTAGAACCTTAACCAACAAAACTCTAACATCATGTTATATCAACATAGAACAGATAAGAGTTTATCTCATAAAAATACATACAAGACCCTTACTCATAACCCCCATCAAGTCTCAAGTGCAATGACCAAGTAAAGCCCCATAACGTTACTCAAGCAAGTAAACCTAACAAAGAATCACAAGCAGTGCCTACCATCTCATAACATAGCATCAATAGTAATCATCTTTGTATTTCAAAATATAGGCCAATATCATGTTCATAATGTAACCAACATCAAATAGTATCATCAACATATAAAGTCAACACATTACATTCATTCACTTTATAAGAGAAAAAAGCATAACAGCCTCCTAAGACTTCCCTCAAGGCCAACTAGTGCAATGTATAGGTAGAGTCCCATACCCCTACCTACACTAAGTAAAACCTGTCACGACCGGGGTCTACACCCTAGTCAAAACCGGCATGTTTGACCTTTCAGAGGTCACAGACAAGCCTACATACGTCATCATTACATTATATAATTTTAACGGAAAATTTAAAACTTTTGTTTGTTGTGCATTATATCACATCAGTTCAAAACAACCATCTAATAATAATATATTCAAATTAAGAAAATAATTCATAACTACATAAATATGAAGTTGCCAAAATGGCACCAATACGACGTCTGAAAAATAAGTAAGAAAAAAATGCTAGTGGAACACCCTCCACTAGCACATGTCTACGTCTAAGCTAGAATATAAGAGATAAGCATCCTCAAAAGCATGAGGGCCTACCAAGTCCGGATGAATTCTCCATATCCAGATAGCTTTAGCATAGTCTCGTAATCTATAGCGTCCACCCGCACCTTCACCTAAAAGTAAAAGCTTGTATGGGATTAGTACACACTTGTAGTAAGTATGGGTGAATACATGATTAATAAAAGTTCTCTCCTAATGATATGAGTTATGGCAATCCAAGTCAGCTGGACTATGAGAGTAACATGCATCATCATTCTATTCATATTGCACACAACACATAACATATTATTTAGCATATACATATGTCATATATCATTCGTTCTTATGATGTGAGACCTTGGAATCACTGACTGATCATTAGGACTTCCCAAATTAGGGCTCAACATATGGGACCTCAATAAGGGACCCTTCCTGATAGCAAAACACAGAGTCGTGTTTAGGACCTCTTCGGGGGGCACTGTCCAAATGACCAAGAATGCACCTAGGGTAAGTATTGAGGATAGTTAAACTTTCTTATCCTAAAAACGTTTGTATCAATCATTTCAGAGTGTGCATACATAAGGTTTGGCCTCATTCTTTCTTTGGGAAACTGAACTTTAACCGACATAGATCATGGAGATACATGAAATCTAGTGTCTACCCTACACCGAAAGAGTGGAAGCACCGGCCCAAAGTGAAAACAAAAACATGCTAGGCGTATTATAGGGAATTGAACCCTTAGATCCCCATGTTGCGCTTCATATGTCAAAGACTAGGGATATAAGGAGACCCATACCATCCTAAACGGACAGTCTCATCTCATGAGATTTACACGAACCTTTTCCTTCTCGAAATAAGGAATCGCGACTCATAGCTAGACTATCGGTGCTCCGTATAGAGTTCCACTACATTCATCTCAAAAATTATAAAAGATTGCTTTTAGCATGAGGTCATGATTGCTCACTAGATTATTTCTCATCTCATCATTAGTATTAAGTGTATATTAATCTCTATACTTTCATTAGAGTGTTTCTTAAAGACTGGTCTTTTTATTAGTTGTTGCATTCTCATAGGTGTGTATGGTTTTTTGTAACACTTATTAGGCTCATTTGAGATTGATATCATCTTTCCTATTATCTTCTTACCACATTGTAACCACATTCAATAACTTTAGCATATTATCTCTTCATATTTACTCACCCCATTACGTGAATGCACTTGGCCTTTTGGTGTATTTCACACTCTTACATAACCCTCTTGGGATTACATATTAATATATAGATCTGGTCACGTACTTTTAAAGTACGCGGACTTATTAACCCAACGTACCAAGCTTTGAGGGCTTCATCAGATTCGTCTAAGTGACTTATCTTATACCTTACCCAAGAGTATATGGTTTTACCAAGACTTATGTATCTTGTAAATATGCTAAGGTTTCAATTTCGATCCCATAGGCAGCATTCATTGAGTATTTAATCACGAAGACATATGGTCAATACGGAACGGGGCAAGGGAACCCGATTTCGACTCCTTGAGTACAACACTCACTTTAGATTTAATTTGTTTTTGTTACATATTTTAGTTGGGGACACGAGGTGGATCCACCCCAATGCCCACAATTCGTTTTTTTCTTTTTCTTTCTCTCTATTTTGTTTGAGTTGAGATCAAGAGGAGGTGGAGCGATCCCCACAACTTGATTTTATGTTTTTCTGATATTTCTCTACGTCTCTCACTATCTGAGGGTTTGTGAGTTCAATCTCCACACTCCCCATTTTATTTTATTTTCCTTTTTCTTTAGTTTCTTCACCCAGCCTTACCCCATTTCGAGTCCCTTCACCTCACATTAAATATTAAATTTTTCAGCACCCTACATATAGTGAGGTCTCGGATTCAATCCTTAATGACCTCACATATTTAAAAGTGATTTTTAAATCTCCAATTCCTCAAGTTACATAGCTGAACCAAATTTCCAGCAATCTGGAAATTTGATTACATTTTCGAGTCCAATTTTTCCACATTTTATACGTTGGGTTGTACGACAATTCGAAGAGCATTTCGTACATTTGAGGGTATTTTGTTCTACAGTTGTCAAGGATTTTCAACTCATTCAACCAAATATCACACATAATAATGAACATATAACGATTTTACAAACATTTGCACATAAAATACAAGGATTCTTCAAATGGCTTTTTCACACATCAATTTGTTGACACGAGTTACCGGCCTTACACATGCACAACACTACTTAATCACATAAACTTTGGAAAGAATCTATTCAGCAATAAATTAAAAAAAATACAGATATGAACATAATCATCATGAAACATGTTACAATCCCTAAGTTCTACAAGGAAAACGCCTTACCAACCTACTACAATCGATGGGAGGTAGTGACAAGGACATTGTAACGGGGAGGGAGGAAACCCTTCTAGTTTTCGAATTAGAATTGACTGAATATTAGGGGTCTCTTGGGAAAGGTACTCAGAGGAAAAAACCAATACCTTTTTCCAATCAGTACCCTCAAAACCTTCTCCAATGGACAACAAAATCCCACGACACCAAAGCCTCACCACCAAACTTCAAGCACCACCCGTGAAGAACAATGTTTTTTGCTTTTCGTTTTTAGTTTAGTTTTTCTTTTGAGTTTTAGCGTTCAAGTTCTTCAAGAGTGATGAGCTTTTTATTTTTATCTTTTACTGATAATGAATCATGAGAATGATAGTGGAGAGATATTATAGTAAGCTTAGGAGTAGGAGATTTCGGTAAGGACTTAGTCAAACTTGGACTCTTCGCTATTTTAAATAAAAATCTGATTTTCTAAGGCTTAAGTGACAAGACTAAAATTCTCTTACTTAAACCAAAAAAATTAAATACAAATTAATTTAACTTAAATATTGCTTCCACTATGGATCGAACCCGGCTGAAGCCCTTCTCCCAAAAATGAGTCAATTCGGGTCAACCCTACCCGAATTGTCCACTCCTTATATTAATTAATTTAATAAATAAATATTTAGGGTAATTACAATACCACTCTTATCCTGGAAAAGACCATTATACCCCTAGACCCTCCAAACCTAAGATTACCCCTTTCAAGTCCGGCTAAAACTCATCCGAGTGAATCTCGTCAATTCGGGTGCCCTACATGGCTGGACCCAACCTTGCCTAGCTCAATTAACTCACCAAGTTTGTTAGCTTGGCTGGCGCATAGGCTCTGAGGTCTTGTTCCACGTGCATCATGACGTGTGAACTCAGTCTGATCTAGGCATTCTAGGTACGGTTAGGCATTACTTAGCATAGTCATTTTCGGGTTGTTGCATTATTCCCGCTTTAGGAACATTTGTCCTCGAATGACACTTCTAATTTTCTAGCACAATGCCAGTCATATAATAACATAAGTATTTTACACAGTAAATCAATAGAAACAAGAATAAAGAAGATAAGGAAACTTAGACTTAAAAGTAGGAAGTCTAACCTCAAGAGCTGAAAAGATGAGGATAGCGAGATCTCATATCGGCCTCAGCCTATCATGTAGCACTCTCAACAAGATTTTTCCTCCAAAAAATCTTAACAGTGGAAACCTCTTTGTTTCTCAGCTTTTATTATACGAAAACTCTATTAATGGTAGATAGTCGTCCCAACTACCCCTAAATTCAATCACACATGCTCTCAACATGTCCTCCAACGTTTGAATGGTACGTTCTGTCCGCCATTCTTCCTGAGGATGGAAAGTAGTACTGAGATTTACCTACATGCCTAATCTCTTCTTGAAGGATCTCCAGAAATGCGAAGGGAATTGAGCTCCTCTATGTGAAATGATAGACAAGGGATCCCATGCCACCTCACAATCTTATCAATTTAGAGTCTAGCATAATCCTCGGCCCTGTAAGTAGACTTCACAGGGATAAAGTGGGTAGACTTAGTCATCCTGTCCATAATAACCCCATATGGAGTCATGTTGTCTCCTAGTCCTCGAAAGACCAACCACAAAGTCCATGTTAATGGCCTCCCACTTCCAAGTCGGAACCCCAATCATCTGAGTGAGACCACCAGGCTTAAGGTGCTCCGCCTTAACCTGCATACAATTAGGAAACTTGTCCATATACTCAGCAATGTCTTTCTTCAAGCCATCCCACAAGTAAATCTTCTTGAGGTCATGATACATCTATGTGAAACCTTATGTATCGAATACTAGAACCATGGGACTCTACAATAATCTTGGTCTGTAAATCATCCACGTCTAGTACACACAGCTTGTCCTTGTATATAAGTATGCCATCACCTCCCAAAGAAAAGGACTCATTCATCTTTATCAGCAATGATTCCTTTAACTCAATCAACACAAGATCAAGATTTTGACCTTTCTAGACCTCAGATACAAAGTATGATTCAGAACTGGATGAACTAAAACACCCCAACTAGTAGAAGCCATCAACCGCACACCCAGTCTGTCCAAGTATGTGTACATCCTTCACTAACTCCTTCTTCCCATCATCAATATAAGTTGTACTCCCCATGCTCAAACTGCTCAAAGCATCAGCTAAAATATTTGCCTTTCCTGGATGGAAGTGGACACAAAGTCCTTCAACAGCTCCAACCATCTTCGCTGACGTAGATTCAAATCCCTCTGCGTGAACATGTACTGGAGACTCTTGTTGTCTATGAACACATCCACATGCACTCCGCACAAGTAATGCGTCCACAGTTTCAATACAAATACAACAGCTACCAACTCCAGTTGATGAGTGGGATAATTTTTTCATGAACCTTAAGCTGACTGGACGCATAGGCTATCACCTTACTATCCTGCATAAGAACAAAACCCAAAACAACCCTAGATGCGTCATAATAAACAGTGTAATTCTCACCACATTTAGGCATTGTAAGCACTGGGGCTGAAGTGAGTCTGTCCTTGAGCTCCTGGAAACTCTTCTCACAAGTCCACCCATTCAAACTTGGCTTTCTTCTTAGTCAAAGCTGTCAGTGGGGCAGCAATGGAAGAAAAACCCTTCATGAACCAACGATAGTAACAAGCCAATCCAACAAAGCTACGGATATCAATGGGAGTAAAAGGTCTTGGCCAGTTCTTAACAGGCTCAATCTTCCTGGGGTCTACCTCCACAACCTAATCGGACACAACATTCCCTAGGAAGGTCACTGATCTAAGACAAAATTCACACTTGTTGAATTTGGCATATAGTTGATGTTGTCTAAGTACCTGCAAGGTTAGTCTCAAGTGTTGTTCATGCTCTTCCTTGGTCTTAGAGTAGATGAGGATGTCATCAATGAATACTATGACGAAAGAATCAAGGTATTCACTAAAGACTCGGTTCATGAGGTCCTTAAATGTAGTTGGTACATTAGTGAGACCAAATGACATGACTAGGAACTCTTAATGACCATAACGGGTACGAAAGGTTGTCTTTGGGATATCTTCATCCCTACCCCTAAGCATATGATACTCGGAAAGAAGGTCAATCTTTGAGAAGAAACTAGACCCTTGGAGCTGATTGAATAAGTCATCTATTATGGGAAGTGGATACTTGTTCTTTATGGTTACTTTATTGCGCTTCAGATAATCCATACACATCATAAGGGTTCCATCCTTCTTTTTCATAAATATCAATGGAACGCCCCAATGGGAAATAATGGGATAGATGAATCCCTTATCAGTGAGATCTTTTAACTACAGTTTCAACTCATTGAGTTCAGCGTGATCCATTCTGTAGGGAGGATTTAAAATTGGTTTGGTATCGAGATCTAGGTCGATACCAAAATCAATCTCTCGAGGGGGGACTCTAGGAAAATCATTGGGGAAATCATTCTGGAACTCATTCACTAGAGGCATAGAGTCTATGGAAGGAATGTCATGATCTAGATCATTGACTCTCACAAGATGTCATAACAACCCCTTGTACATCATTTTATTAGTTTTTAGGTTTGTAATCAAGGGACCTAAACG
This sequence comes from Solanum habrochaites, assembly GCA_027704765.1. Lineage (NCBI taxonomy): Eukaryota > Viridiplantae > Streptophyta > Magnoliopsida > Solanales > Solanaceae > Solanum > Solanum habrochaites. The sequence goes on from JAKWJA010002499.1 coordinate 44,513,507, forward strand.
GCTAGAATTGTACCCCTCCCAAACAAGCTTTACTTCATTAGGGAAACGGAATCTCACAACCCTACTACGGCAATACATGAAGGCATAACATTTATGGAGCCACTGCATACCAAGTATAATATCAAAGTCATTCATAGGTAACTCAACAAGTTCGGCACATATTATCTTTCCACATAATACTATTGGGTAGTCTTTATGAACCCTATCCGCTCTTAGATTTTATCCTAAGGGAGTAATAACTATGATAGTATCAAGCAAAACCTCAAGTAGTGTTTCAAAAGTAAGAGCAAGAAAGGGAGTCACAAAAGAAAGTGTAGACCCTCGATCAAGTACAGCATAAACAGAGGTTGAGAAGACTTGCAGCATACCTGTGATAACATCAGTAGACTTCTCCTACTCCTCCCTTCCCTTCAAGGCATAGAATTTGTTCCTCTTAGGAGGCTTGGCTACACTATCATTCTGGGGATTAGGAAAACATTGAACATTACCTCCTGCCTGACCCTTATTCTGTGGACAGTCTGTGACCATGTGTCTTCTTTTTCCGCAATCGAAGCAGGCAATTTGTGCCTAGTATGCACTCTCCACTATGAATACGACCACACTGCCACATTTCTTTCTGGGACGCTGCACATCACCTTCATTGCTATTCTTTGGCTTGGGTATGCCTCATCTGGGTGATACACTGCTCTTAGAGTTAGAGTTCCCTGAACTCTGATGCCCCTTCTTAAATCTAGGTTGATCACAAACTCAAAAAGTGATCCTGCCACCAGCCCTGTTGGAACCTATTTGGTCAGAAGGGTTAGGCCTTCCTGACCTCACGGACTCTCCTCTTCTTCCTGTTGTCCTTAACCTGCTAGAGATGCACCATTATCCTGGAGAATTCCATGCTTTCATGGAGTATCGCAGCACGATACTACTTCTCTAATTCCTTTGAGATCCGTATAAGGAACCTTCTCATCTCATTCCGGTTGTTAGACACAAGAAAAGTGGCGTACCTGGACAATTTAATGAATTTCAAGGAATACTCCCTGAGAGTCATCGAGCCCTGCTTAAGGTTGATGAACTCCTCAACCTTAGTCTCTCTTCTCTCTCTGGAAAAGATCTTCTCCAGAAAAGTTGTCTTAAATAGCTCCCATCTGATCATACCTCCGCCCAATGCCATGCTATCCTGCCATATCTTGCACCAAGCATGTGCAACATCCTTCAGCTGGTACGACTCCAACTTAGCTTTCTCAATCTCCATGGAACTCATCACCAATAGAATCTTCTGGACCTCTTCCATGAACTCCTGAGGATCCTTTGCATCCTTAAATACTGTAAATATAGGAGGATTCATCCTCGTAAAATCTCGCAACCTCTTCGCCATGTTGTGGGTTTGTGGGTTCTCTTGTTGAACCTCCTATTTGTTGGACTGGGCCGTCATAGTCTGATCCTGCACAGTGATGGCTTCATTTATCTGTGCCAAAGATGCCTGCACCTACGCATCAGTCAACTCAGCTGCTTCTCCTCTTACCCGACCCGCGTTTCTTCTTATGTTCATTTTCTGAAAAACAAGAATTGATGTTATCTACGCTCATAACAAAAAGTAATCAGACATTAGCGAAGGCACGATAAGATCAGAAGAGGTGAATTTTCCTATGCATTAGGCAGTCTCTAATTCATGATAGTGGTGCACTTCACTACCATAACTTAGAAACTAATTGATGTGTTTGATGTGAACTTATTATCCTTTGAATTAAACCTAATGCTCTGATACCACGTTTGTCACGACCGGTGTCTAGACCTTAGTCGAAACCTGTGTCGTTGACCTCTCAGAGGTTGCAGACAATCCTACATACATCATCATTACATCGTATAGGTTAATTTTAGCAGAAAATTTAAAACTTTTGTTTGCTTTGAAGTATACATAGACTTCATAGTAAGAAATGCATCATATCACATCAGTTCACAACAGCCATCTAATAATAATATATTCAAATGAAGGAAATAGTTCATAACTGCATAAATATAAAGTTGCCAAAATGGCACCAATACAACGTCTGAAAAATAAGTAAGCAAAAATCACTATTGGAACACCCTCCACTAGCTCATGACTATGCCTAAGCTAGAATATAAGAGATAATAATCCTCGAAAGCATTAGGGCCTGCCATGTCCGGATGAATGCTCCACGTCCGGATAGCTTCAGCGTAGTCTCGTAAGCTCTAGCGTCCACCTGCACTTGCACCTAAAAGTAAAGGGTTGTATAGGATTAGTACACACTTGTACCAAGTATGGGTGTATGAAAGTACACACCAAGTACATGCATTATTAAGAAAAGCTCTCTCATAATGATATCAGTTATGGAAAGCCTAGCCAGTTGGACTCGCTAAATCGGATTAGAAAAGTCATGCTATGAGAGTAACATGCATCACCATTCTTTTCATATTGCACACACAATATAAAACACATCATTTAGCACATACATATATAAGATATCATTCGTTCGTATGCCGTGAGATCTTGGAATCACGGATTGAACATTAGGACTTCCCGACTAAGGGATAGACATATGGGACCTCAATTAGGGAGCCTTCTTTTGAAACATAGAGTCTGCTTCATTCATTTATACGTACTTGATCTTTTTCATTAATTTATACACAAAGGATGTTGTTTTGGACTCTCTTGGGGTTCACTGTGTAATGACCAAGAATGACCTAGTGTCATTACCTACAGTTTAGTTCCACCTATTGATATCTAAACACTTGGTTACATCATTCAAAGTGTGCATTACCTGAGGATGCTCATCTTCTTAGGGAAACTTTAACCCAAATAGATAATGTCGAGATTCTGAGATACTGTGTCTACCTGGACAACGAAAAAAGAGGTTGGAATCACCGAAACAAAGTGAAACCAAAAACATGACTTAGCGTAATATGGAATGGAACATTGCTAGATCCCTATGTTGGTTGCATAGGTTCAAAAGACTAGGAGATATAAGGAGACCCATACCCGCCTAAACAACTAGTCTTATCTTATGAGATTTACACGAACCTCTGCCTTCTCAAAACAAGGAATCGCGACTCATAGCTAGCCTATCAGTACTCCATATAAAGTTCCATTACATTCATCTCACACATCATAGAAGATGGCTTCCAGCGTGAAGGCATCATTGCTAATTTAATGATTTCTCATATCATCATTAGTATTAAGTGTATATTAATCTCAATACTTTCATCAGAGTGTTTCTTAGATACTGGTCTTTTTATTAGTTTTACACTCTCATAGGTGAGTACGGTTTTTGGTAACACTTATTTGGCTCAATTGAGATTGATCTCGTCTTTCATGTTAGTCTCTTATTATGTTATAACCACATTCATTAATTTTAGTATATTAGCTCTTCATATTTACTCACCCCATTACGTGAATGTTCATCTCATCATATGCCAATGCACTTGGCCTTTGGTGTATTCACACTCTTACCTAAACCTCTTGGGATTACATCATTTCATTATATACATCTTAGGTTCACTTACTTTAAAACGGATGATGTACTTATGAACCCATACATACAAGCCATGAGGCTTCATTCATAATTCGTCTAAGTGACTTGTACTTACCCATGATTATATGGTACAAGACTTATGCATCTTGTAAATATGCCAAGGTTTCAATTTTGATTCCCATAGAAAGCATTCATTAAATATTTAATCACGTAATACTTATATATAAATACCGAATGGAAAAGGAACCTCGATTTTGAATCCCTTGTGAAACACTTAGTCTCGTAATTAATTTGTTTTGGCTTACATTTTTCGCTTGGGGACCAGAGGTCGATCCCTAATTCCCACACTTATTTTTTTTCTTTCTTTTCTTTCCTCTATATTTTCGTTTGAGATCAAGAGGTTGTGGGATCGATCCCCCACAACCTCATTTTATTTTTCTTTAATTTCTCCTAACTATCTCACCTATCTGAGTGGGTTGCGGCTACGATCCCCACGCTCCCCATTTTATTTTATTTCCCTTTTTCTTTGTTTCTTCCCCACTCATTACACCATTTCGAAAGCCCCATCATGTCACATAAATATTAAATTTTTCAGAAGCCTACATATTAGTGAGGGTCTCGGGTTCAATTCCTTAAGGACCTCACTTATTTAAAAAAGATTTTGAAATCTCCAATTCCTCAAGTTACATAGTATTACGTTTTTTCCAGTACAATTTTCTTCCATATTTTATACATTTAGATGTAAGGACAATTTTGATGAGCATTTCGGTACTGTTTTAGGTGCATTTTTGTGGTTACATTTGTATTCAAGAGTTTTCACTCATTCAAACAACATTCACAACCTCAGATGAAAAAATCACGATTTTTAACAAGCATTTGCACATAAAATACAAGGATCTAACATGCCTTTTTCACACGTCAATTTTGTGACACGAGTTGACGCATACACAATGCCACAACATACGTTATCCCAAAAATAACTTGCTGAATAGACATAATTTTCAGTCACATAAATCTGAACATATATACATGAACATAATCATCACGAAAACACCTTACATCCGTAATTTCTACCAGCAAACATACGCAACCTATTACAATCGATAGGACCAAGTGACAAGGACATGCAATGGGGAAACATTCCTAGTTTTCGGATTAGAATTGACTGAATCTTAGGGGTCTCTTGGGAAAGGGACCAAGAGGAAGAAAACCCATACCTTTTGTCGATCAGCACACTACAAACGTGCTCAAGTGGACAGCAACCTCTCACGACACCAAAGTCTCACCACCAAACTTCAAGCACTACCCATCAAGAACAATGTTTTTGTTTTTCATTTTTAGTTTAGTTTTTCTTTTGAGTTTTAGCTTTAAAGTTCTTCAAGAGTGATGAAATTTTGATTTTGCTCTTTTACTAATAATAAAGCATGAGAATAAGAGTGGATATCGTGAGAATGAGAGTGGAGAGATGTTATAGTAAGCTTAGGAGTAGGAGTTTTAGGTAAGGACTTAGTCAAAGTAGGAATATTTGTTATTTTAAATAAAGATCTGATTTTCTAAGGCTTAAGTTAAAAGACTAAAATGCCCTTACTTAAATCAAATAATTAAATACCAATAAATTCAACATAAATATTGCTTCCACCAATGATCTAATCCAGGTGATGCCCTTCTCGCGAAAATGAGTAAATTCTGGTCAACCCTACTCAAATTTTCCACTCCTTATATTAATTCATATTTACATTCCCTATTTAGGTAATTACAATCCAACTCGTGGCCGGAACATATATTTTGCCCCTAGGAACCTCAACCATAAGATTTACCGTCAAGTCTGTTAAAAAATCATCCGGTTGAATCTTTTTACTTTGGTTGCTCTACATGGATGGACCCCCCCAACTAACCTTGCCAGCTCAATAACCACCAGTTGGTTGGGATATGCGTGTGCATAGGTCTGTTATGGAGTCTGGCTCCCAATGCATCAAAAACCGTGTGAAAACCGGTCTAATATAGGCATTCTAGGTACGCTTAGGCATTACTTAGCATAGTCATTTTTGGGTTGTCACAAAACCCCTGAAGTCATCTTAGTTCCAGTCCACTTTATTACTTTATTTTTCTTTTGGGAACATCTTTCCTTAAATGACATAGACCACATGAGCTAATGTGGAATATGGTGTCATGGAACCCTATATCGAAAGAAGGTTGACTACTTGCCATGGTAGTACCAAAACATGAACATAGCATCTAGGTGGATCCACTAGCTAGTATTCCTATGGGGTCAACATAGTTCAAGAACTAGGAGATGTAGTTTGGGACCCTCTTTATGCTACAAGAATTATAGTCTCCAATTGTACATCATAATCATTAACTTATTAGAAATTTCATGAGAATAACCTTTCAATACCACCCTTATAGTGAGATCAACACCATAAAGCATATCATAGTAATGCACACAAGTGATTCAACACCTTCCTTATATTATCACAACCTTAACGTGACATGACAATTCATAAGATAATACATTTCAATACCAACATCATACCAACCTAATTAATCCAATCACAATGCATATACTTCAATTGAATAAACATCACTAGGTATAAGTCATCACAATAGAGTTAAGAATTCAAGATCACAAAACCATACCTCTTTCTCTTCCAAAGACATAATCATGGTCTTACCATCATACAATCCCAAATCATCCATCAATTGGTATGAAAACATACCATAATAGTAATTAACATATCAACCAAGTCATTTACATCACTATTACATTATTCAATTCAAGATCACAACCTAGGGTTTATGTTAAAAAAAGTCATTATTCCACAAAAATAGGTCCTAAACATAAAGAAAATAGCAAACTGACAAAGATATTAATCTAATCAAATAACCAAATAAACCATCGACCAAATCAATTAGAATATTTCATTTTCGTATAGAGAGTGAAAAACCACATGAAACTCATCTTTTGAAAATCAATTTTAGAAGAACCCTTTGGGAAAAGGAATCTGAAAAGTGAAAGGACCCAATACCTTGTTAATTGTTGAAGGTTGATGCATAAAAGTACTCTTCTTGATTACCTAAGGACCTTGAACTAGACCTTCAATGGAGTTCTTCTTTTTGGGAGAGAGAAAGTAGAGACAAGGAAGAGCAATTGGGTTTCGGGAATTGAGATGTGTTTAGTAAGTTTAAGGCTTGGGGTAGGTTATATAGTTAATAAGCTAACCTAATTAACCACCCCATAATAACTAATTAAACCTCTAACCAACTAACTAAACTAAACTAACTAATTAAAACTTAACACCAAAATAGTGGCTCTGACCTACGAGACCCCGACGCACGAGCCATAGGCCAATCGATGGCCAAGACCCCCCTCCGTCCTTTGCAGTCATCATTTTGGTCAGAGAGTGACCAAAATGTACTATTTTAAAAAATGTATAAGTGACCATCGAAGGTGGCCATCGAGGCCTTGTCGATCAGGCCATGCCTCATAGCCTGCAACCGTCGGTGACTACTGTTCAAGACAGCTTTTACCTACAGTGCAAGGGTCCTCCTCAAGGACCCCTTTGGGTAGTCTCACTTAGGGGAGAGTACCCAGTACCCCAGACACACTGATCTGACACTCACCAACACACCACTAACCCATAATATGTGCCTTAGGCCACCTCTACCAACCAAATCTCATTAAATTTTGGCACAATGACCTTCAAAACCCCGTCACATAGGCTAAGGCATACTAGTAGCACCCATCTTGCACTAGTGACTCACACCAGAGGAGACGTGTGGACGTTATTGATATTTTGAATCTAAAACTTTTGAAATGACTTTTAGACATGAAATTGAAACTTAAAAAAAAATTACCAAACCATTGGACACTTGTGAAGGCTCTAAGGATAGCTTTTGGAACTTTCAGATTATTACGAAGTTGTAACGACCCAAAGTATACCCTAGTCGTTACCGGGGTCTTAGTCCTAAAAGAGGGCTAAGCCAAGCCTATTAACATTTGACATCACATATCATAGGTCAAAAACGCAGATAAATTTAAAACATTACATATATACGTAATGAGGTTTATATAGACCTCTACATAGGAATCATACATAGGCTTCTCACTTAATATTTTACAACAACATAGTCTAATAGTGTGTCTCACATTTAACATCTAAAGAACGAATCACAACAGTTTGGTCATATCCCTTAGTTTATTACAATATGCCCACATAGGATACAATGAAGTCTCAACATGAGAATGGAATAATTATCTAAAAAAATAAACAAAAACTAATTATCCAATGGACTTAGGAAAGAGCCAAGTCTTCTTCTTCAAGGACCACTGATACGCTCAAACTTACTTCTCAAATAAGAAGTAAAGCGGTCGCGTCAAAGTAAAATAACCAACTAGTGAGGTTGGGATCGTTCCACACGAGGAAAATAGTCTAGACTTAAATTAAACTTGTTATACTATTGTGCGGTGATGAATTCATTAGAAAGTAAAAACATTTAAAAAAGGGGGGGTTTGGGGTTTGTATGTTCCTAATGATAAAAATAAAACTAATGTGAAATTGAAAGAGACAAAAAAAAACTTAACAGTTCTGAAAGTTGGGTTTTAATCAATTAATCAAAGTAACTAGGGTACGCTGTTCCCCAAAGGTTCATAACTTGATAATTCTAACATAACAATCTTTCCTATATATGCACGCAACGGATAATTTAGATTTCTAAATCCGGGTCCGGCATCTAGGAAAATCTCAATCCTCACCTTGGTCCGGCTAAGTGTGTTGCTTCCAAGCCTTATCTTTACCTCATATTAAGCATCCTATCGATATTGATTAACTTATTACTGTACCGATCAAGATAGCCATTAGATAGTATACACTAAATCCTATTGTTAATAAGTCTTTTCCTATTATCTACCTTCCCTTGGGTCCGGCAAGTAGATTAGGCGAGTTCTAACGTTGATCATCGTCTAAAAAGACTTCTAAGGCGAAAGAAGAAGATTAACCATGCAAGACACTTATTCTAGAACTGTATTTTAGTTAGGGTTTATCTCATTATTTGGCCTATGGGTTCCCACAACCACTGAGTTATGGAGTTTAGTTACTCATAAGCCATAAAACACAATATTCAAATATATCAAAATAAGAATGTCATGTACTTACTTCAATGAGAAGAATAAAAAAGCCAAAAGGTGCTTGATTAATCACCAAAAATCCACTTGCAATCAATGATAATCCAAAAACTAACACCTAATTACATTAGAGTCTAATAAATGAGTCTAACTAATCTGGTTGTCTAACCGCCAAAAACGAGGTTTTCGAAACTATTTATAAAAAATAAAAACATAATTCCATAAGAAACATCTAAGTGCTAGAATCTGCCAAAAGCGGCTGGGTCGACGGACCATGCGAACGGACCGTATGTCGGTCATGACGAGGACCGTCATGGAATCCGTCTTCACCATACTTGGCTACACTTTCTTCTGCTGCTTTATTTCATTTCCTCGATGGCAAGAAGGATGACGGACCATCATAGGCAAACTGTCGCGAGGGTCTTCGTTTTAAAACAATACTTCAAATCTCGGCATCTGGGTACTGGATCATTCTCGGAAACTCCATGACGAACTTGCAGAACGGACCGTCATATACATGGACGGACCGTCGAAAAGCTCGTATAATTCCCAAACTTGGTCAGGACATCCCCATCTTTCCTTCATCGCTTCTATACACTGCCAAACCTACGGACGTCACAAGCACGGACAGACCGTCATCAGCTCCGTAGGGTGGTCTTTTCTGCATTTCTTCTCTCAAAATCTTCCGCATTTGGCTTTGGACAGATTACTGCAAACAATGAGAAAACTTATATAAAAATTAGCACAAAAAAAAGGCTTTAGGGGCCGCCACCTAAAATTAAGGAAAAAGTTTAAGGTTACCGTGAAACCAGGTATATCACCACCTCAACTTAAAATTCGTTGTTTTTCCTTAAAGAAGCACTATGACTACTACCACATCTTGTCAATATATCCATGTTATATCATTTGCCAATCATTGGCTATCAACCGATTATCTCCATTAAATCTATGCATGCTATCACTATTGAGGCTGAATTTGTGTGGGATCAGAAACCATGCCACAGACTAACCATGCATTAACAACTAGCCATCAATTCTCACCGAGGTGCTAACAAGTATGTATGGGCATATCTAATTGTCCTCACTTTAGACAAATCTATTTTTCCACACAAGTGATTTCACTTGAGTATAAGGATTTACATTCAAACACTCACTCTCAAACAAAGTCACCACTCATTCATACCTATTTGCCATAGGATTGCCCTTATTCACTGCCTTAAGTTCGCTATACTAACCCCTTAGGATCACGATAGGACTTTTTATCTTGTAACATAGGCTAGGGTAGGTAGGGTACATTTTTAGGTATACTTTAGTGGACTTTTGCCTCTTGACATATCGTTTAACCTCCCTTTTTATCATTTTTATATGCCCAGGGGGGGGTTTCTCATACTCTTTCCCTTTGCTCTCAATTTTATCTTCTTCTTCATTTGTGTAAGTGACTCTCTTGCTTTTCGTGTTTTTGTAATTCTTGATATTTTTCCTTTTCTTTACTCTCTTTCACTAATTTGAGTCACTTTTACTTTTGTTTCGTTCTCTATCTTTTTGTTCTTTAACCCACTTCCAGAGAATTCCTCATAATAGCCACCCCACTCATTGCTTTGCCAGAGTCAAGGTACCACAATACCCCAAAAGTTGGTGTCAGGGACAAAAACGAAGTTGTGTTTGTATTAGTACCCTCAACTTATGCTTTTGGATTTTAAGCTGAGGTGCCATGTCCCCCCAAAAGGAGGGACCAGGGCCAACACATTGTTCCCGAAAAGATCAGTAGGGGTGAAAGAAGGGTCTAATGTAAGCTCAGATTCTTTGGATCAAGAAGGATAAATTTCATTTCGGTTTTCTTTATTTAGGTTAGATAGAAATGGCTTTCTTGAATAAGGGCCTATGATCTTTCCTAATTGGTTGTTAAAAGCTTACTTTAGGCAGGATCTACCAGGCAAGTTCTAGCTCAGAGTACCAATAGTGGACTATTCAAATTTCCTCATCTCACTTGACATGTCATCACTATACCAGATTATAGACACATAGTTCGACTTGTAAAACCTTAGGTCATGCAATGTGTAATTCTATTCCTGCTTAGAGACCACACAAATTGTCAGGGTACTATGCTAGTCATGCATTATTTTCAGTTTATCAGGATATCATTTTTAGCCATCATGCTCTAAAAATTAAAACTAATGTACAAAAGATAATAAACATGCCGGTAAACAGAAAAAAGTTAATTAGTCTTTTGGGACAAAAGAACACAGGCAAGAAAAAACCCCAAAAGAGGATAGTGAATTGGGGTACTCAGACTTCACCCTAACACTCACTATCCATTTACCCACCCCCAACAAAAAAGCATGGCAATTGTCCCAATGCATAAAAAAGTAAATACTAGAGTGGGAGGGAAGCAAACCTGTGGCGCAACGCGCCGTTCGATTAGCAAGATGGGGGGTCCGTTTCCCAGAACCCACGTCCGCTGCAATTGGGACACCATCAGTGATGTCCTCAGCAAACGTCCGCACCATCAGTAGTGCCGCCAACGATATCCTACAGTGTTGGGAGTGGACGCCCCAGCCGCTAGCTCTGACGTCTCATCTGAAGCGCCGCCTCGTCAGCAAAGTGAGGCTCTCCGCGCAGCCCTCCATATCTCGGCGCTCCTCTTACATGCTCGCGCTATCCTCTACTGACCCTACAACCTCTTGGCATCTCTCTAGGGGGAGGTGCGGTGGTTCGAATTCTGGAGAGTAGTAAACAGGGGCCGCTAGCACCAGTAGTATCCTCAGCAGGCTCGACAGAAGGGGCCTCAGACTCCGGCACCCTTGCCGCTAGGACGGTGTCATGTCTGCACGAAGATTTTTGACTGCTAGCCTGAAGACGTCGATCAAATCCACCGGAGGGTCTGGTCGGCTAAAACACTCTCAACTCAAATGAGTCCAGACGCTGTGACCTCAGCAATCTTCCGCTCTGTAAAACTGACTGCATCTGACCGCTCTAGACGTGCTTCAGGACTCTGTAATCGACACTTTGTATCCATGCTGAATATGGTGCAGCGGGTGGCCATTTGTGCCTCTAGTTTTTGGACCCTAGCAAGCGGGACAATAACGGTAGAGGGGGGTGCGAGAGGAGCTCGGGGGGGGGGGGGGGGGGGGTGTGTGATACTACCCGGGGATAGGACTCGAAAGGGGGTCTTGGGTAGTGTAGTGGATGCGCTCCTGTGGAAGCAATCTTGTGTCGCTGTGCGGGCCTGGGCTACGTATCCTCAAAGACATCAGCAAGTGGGGGAGCCTCTGGATGGGGCCCTCTATGTGGGGCCCAAACTCATTAGCTCTCGTCTCTGATGAGGCCGACGTAAAGGTACACGGCGGGCGGGGTCTTCAACTGATCTATGTTCCATATGGGCACACCCTGCGGACCTACAAATGGCGAAAGATCAGGCATGGAAAGGGGTATGGTTGGTGGTGACCTTGAATCCCTATCGTGCATGACTGCCTGAAGAAGCATGCAAAGTGACCGCGAACCAGTAATAATCGACGCCATCTAAACACGCACGGATCCAGTGTAACGATGTTGTCAGCAGTTGTGGGGGGGGGAGAGGCAGAAGTGACGGGACAAGAAGACACAAGAACTTTGTTGTGAGAAGGGAGGTTGGCCTCTGATGGCCCTTCGGCTACAGTGGACCCAATCGAACCCTTTCCAATACGGACAGGTGCAGGGCCATACACCTCTTCGTGGTCGCTCTAAGTGACGGCTCTCAGGAAAACTGTCAAATCCTTCACTATCTTTTTTTTTTGCCGCGGTGTCAAAAAACTCGGCAAATATGGGGGTCCGAAGGTTAGCATCTGCACTCTCGACGTATAGGAACCGGCGTGGAGGATGGCGGGCAGGAGGGAAATGTCAACCTGCACGCCCCGACTCGAACCGGCTCCAAGTGGGGCCTGTTTAGCGGGAGCAAGCCCACTGTCGATCTGTGATCGGAGAGTCGCCCTACGTAGGATGCGTAGAACTCTCGGACCATCTACTCGCTTGTGGTACTGTATCGTACCAAGGGACGTGGGTCAACTCTAAACATAGGTCTGGTGAGAGATTGTGGATCTCAGGCATCGTGGAAGGCTCCTGTAAGTTACCCGCACGCCAACAAGGTGAGGTTGACGGTCATAAATCCTTTATCGGAGGAAACTTGGCGTCGGAGTGAGTAGGACTTGAAAACTGGCCGTAACACACCAACGGTTGTGGAGGTCAAAAAAAAGCGGCTGGGATAGGTGGGGGACTGAAACTGGTGCGGCACGGATTGTAAGAGTCTGAACTGTCAGCCTCATCAGACGAGGGCAGACGCTGCCAGCAGTGGCGGGTGCGGGGAGACCTCTGCAGAGCCAGACGATCTCGGACCAGGAATACTCCTAAGGAGCCAGACGTTCCTTCCTCAGTTGTGGCCGACCCAGAGGGTGTGCGGTCAGTGTGCGCTCCTCATCAGACGGGAGGGCAGGAGTAGTGGATACGCAGGACGCCATCGTCTTGGGTGTAGCTCGAGGGGCTCAGTGAACAGAACGGGAAAGGGGCGGACGGAAGTGCCTTGGGGGCACATACTCAGGGTCACGCTCATTCATCAGAGACGTGACAGGCGGGCAGACGAGCGACAGGAATTAGATCGCCCACGTGCGTAGGTGCGTCTTGCTTGGTGTCATAGTAAATAGTACTTGTAAAGTATCAATATTAGTAGGAGTATAGTGGGTAAACCAAACAGGAAAAGCTATACGACATAAAACTTTTAAAATAGTGTGTAGTAATATTGAAACTGTATCAACACGATGAGCAAGATGGACGGCTCGTCGTGGACTTAAGACGGGACCGTTCTATGAGGTACGTCGTGTTTATACTTGGTCATGTAATATATAAAGAACCATGAAAGAGGGGTCTTTTGACCATCATGACGTCGTGCAGGACGGAACGCGTGGTATGACGGTCCGTAGTAAGTGTCTGTCGTAGACAACTTGGAAAAATTGAGGAGACCCTTTAGAGAGGGGTCTCGAACCATCCATGGACGGTCGTGCAGGTAAGGACTGGACCGTCGTGGGTACGCGGTTGTCGTTAATGGTCAGTCGTAGGACACTGGAAAATTTGAGCGACCCTTAGCACAAGGAGGGGTGTCTCCTGACCATCAGACGGTTCGGTCGGTGCAGGATGGACCGTCGTGGGTATGAGGCCGAACATGTCTCAGTGGGATGCACATGGAAAAGTGAGAGAACCCTTAGAATCAGGGTCTATTACAACCAAAAGGTTGTGCAAGGCAGGGACCGTCGTGGAAACCAACGTCTGCACATGTGCCTTGTTTAACCGCTGGGACAGATTTCTAGGGCTTTTGGAACGGACCTACGACGGTCCGTCGTCGTGGGCGACGGTATACGTCGTCTGGGTACGTTCTAAATAGCAGTGATTAGAACTGTGGGTGGTACCCAATGCCATCTCCGATGAACCACATGGTCTTGTGTGTGTGGACCTATATGTGTATATCCCAACTACCTAGGAATATCAAATTGCAAAAATCATCTATGCCTAGGGTTATCAACATGGCAGATTTTGAACATTTGAGCCTCGTTTAGACATAATAATATAAAGGAAAATAATATCGACAAAGAACTGAACGCTCATACTAACTACTAACCAGAAATGCAAGATAAATGAGTATTAATTAGAGACAATACCTTGGAATGGCAAAAATATAATTATGAAGAATGATTCAGTTGGCAAGGAGACAACCGGACAGAAGCCAGAACCGATTAGAAGATGCAAAGATGATAATGGTAAGGCTTGGAGAAGGTGATGAAATGATTCAGTGGGAGGATGTGAAGTTGCAAGAGAGGGGAGATGAGAGGAATGAGGAAGTAATGGGGTGAAATTATGGAGGGGTGGGGGGTGGGGTGAGTATTAACGGTCAGGAATTGAAAAGGTTCAGCCGGGTCGGTGGTGGGTAGAATTTTTTTTTTCCACCATTAATCACGCGGAGGTTCCCCGACGACGGTCCGTCGCCGTTGTGACGACCCGCGCAGATTCTAGTGTGTTGCTGTGTGCCTATTCCCCCCCCCAATAGCAGAAAAATATACCTGGAGACGGAGCATACGATGGTCCGTCGCGTGCGCAACGGGTCGTTGATAATCGTCAGTGGCTGCTGCGGAGTAGTTTATGCAGAATTTCCTGTGATGTGCTGCAAATTCAAAAAACCCATTATTAATAGAAAAAATTGCTACCTTACTAAAAAAAAACGAACAAGAATTGGGTTGCCTCCAACAAGCGCCTTATTTAAGTCACGGAAAGACTGGGCAACTTGATTAATTACTCAGACTTCATTCAAAGATGGTATGCCTCGATCACTTCAGTCGCCGATTCAGAATGCCCGAGATAGATTTTTAGCGCTGTCCATACTGAACTGCTCACCCTCCGTAGTTTCCAACTCAACTGCTCCATGAGGGAATAGTGGGTAACCGTGTAAGGACCAGTCCATTTGGACTTGATTTGCCTGGAAAACAAGGAAATCTGGAATTGGAATAAAGCACCAAATCCACGCCAGAAACTCTCGTTTTTTAAATTTGTTGTTATGTACTTCCTTCATCTTTTCTTTGTATAGGGCTGAGCTTTAATAGCTTTTCAGGGAAATTCATCAATTTCATTCAACCATTTAACCGTTGCTCTGCAGTTCGCTCAATCATTTTTAACTTCTGCATAGCCCCACAGGCTTATGCTCTAACTAACCGGAAGATGACAAGCTTTGCCATATACAAGTTGGTATGGAGACTACCAATGGGAGTCTTATATGCTGTCCGGTCGGCCCAAAGAGCAATCATCAGCCTCCTGACCAATCCGTTCTTACTAGCGTTCACTGTTTGGGACAATATCTGTTTGATCCTTCTCGATTCGACCCTTAATTGCCCCCCAACTAGTTTGAGGGTGTAAGAGTGCCACATTATGGAGAACCCCCTATTCTCCAATAACCCCTTGAATAATTCTGTTGCAGAAGTGGGAGCCCGCCATCACGAATAATGGCCCTTGGGGCATGCCAAAATGGGAGAATATAGTCTTTTTCAAGAATGCAGTGAAACTCTTCCCTTCATTGTTTGCGAGGGCTAGGCTTCGACCCATTTAGATACATAATGAACTGCTACGAGAATGTACTTCATCCCATGAGACTCACAAAAGGGCCCAATAAAGTCAATACCCCAAACATCAAATAACTCAAATATAAGAATGGGGGTTAGAGGGAGCTCTTGCTTTCTTGAAATACGCCCATATCGTTGGCATCTGTAACATGCTTTTAGCAAACCCATGAGCATCTTGATGAAGAGTTGGCCCATAGTAACCACATTTGTAATATCTTATGAGCGGTTCGGCTACCACTGTGATGTCACCAACGGGTGAGGGGAATGCATGCCTCCAAAACAATCAAAATCCACATCTACAAAAAAACGCGAATAATCCCGTCGGCACCACAACTCCTATTGACAAATATGGTTCATCCCAAAAGTACTCTTCAAAGCGTCTATGAAATATGTCTTTGATGAAGGACCAAATCTGGTTGGAATGGAACAATATGCAACTAACCAGATAGTTGCAATAATCTGCGAAACCATGGCAAATTCAAGCTTATGAAGCGGCTTAATACATTGTTCATTGGGGGAAAAGTATCATTTTCAATGTCGTTCCATCCACGAACTCTCTCATAGCTTCCTCCTGTCTAGACGAGATAAGTGGATCAGCAAACTTGGTTTTCAGTTCCTTTTCTATCATCCACTTCAAAGTAACTTTTTGTAGAACATAAACCACCCCAACGAATCAGCCTAGGTTTTGCATCCTTAGTTGCCATTCAAATATCTCAAAACGCACTGAGTGGCAGTTATTGAACTATTTAACTATAGGACTGCAAAAGGAGCAAAATTCTCAAAATCAACCAATACTGCAAGGAGTTCTTGCTCAGTCACTGAGGTTGTTCTTCTGAGCTTCATTTAGGCTTGACTGCATAGTAGATGGGGTGTGTGAAGGATTTTGTTTTTCCCTGTCCGAGTACTACACTAAGAGTCTTTACCCCCATAGCACGCCACATAACCCAAATGGGACTGTTCCAATCTGGGGAAGAATGCTAGGTGCTAGATACCACTTTTTTCTTTTAGTCACCGAATACCTTAAGCAAGATTAATCAAAACAAAAATGTACAATCTTTCTCCAGCAGTTTTCACAACGGGTGTGCTATTTTGAAAAGTTTTGATGAATCTCGGTAATAAACCTGCATGCCCAAGAAAGCTTCTCACACATTTCACCGAGATCGGTGGGGGGAGTCTCTCTATTACCTCAAATTTGGCCGATCACCTCTATGCCCTTTTCTGAAATGCGATGACCCAACACAATAACCTCTTTCACCATGAAATGACGACTTTTCCCAGTGTAGTACTAAATTGAAGTCTTCACAGCTCTTAAGGACTCAGATAAATTGGTCAAACACCGCGCGAATGAATCACCAACCATAGAAAAATCATCCAAAAGACTTCTATAGATCCTCCACCATGTCAGAAAATATCGACATCATCACTCTCTGAAATGTTGTGGGGCATTGCCAACCCAAACGGCATTCGTCTGAACGCAAAAAGGTCCCATATGGACAAGTAAAAGTTGTTTTCTTTGATCGTTGGTGCCAATTAGAAAAATCTGATTATACCCCGAATATCCATCAAGAAAACAGTACCACCCTTTTCGGCAAGTCTATCCAAACTTGTATCCTGCAAGGGATCGGAAAAAGTGGTTCTTTCTCAGTCCATGAGTTCAGTGTACGGTAATCCATACACACCCTTCCATCCAGTAAACGAGATTCTCATTGGAACAAGTTCATTCCTTTTCGTTGGACCACAGTAATTCCCCCCTTTTCTTAGGTACACACTCGAAACCGGGCATACCCAAACTGCTATCGGCAGATTGGAAACTTAGATTACCGGCATCCAACAAACTTGATGATTTCCTTTTAACCAACCTCTTGCATAGGAGGATTAAAGTGTCTCTGGTGACTCACTACTCGGCCTTGTGATCAGGCATGTGAGTTGGATTTTATGAGAGCAAATACCAGGAGGATCCCAATATGTCCGCATGGGTCCACCCAAGAGCTCTTTTGAACCTTTTTCGTACCTTCAACCAAACTCTGAACCTGTTGTAATCCAGGTCTATGCAATGATACCCGGCAAAGTGTCACCATTTACTAAGAATTCATACCTAAGATGAGGTGGAGAGCTTTGATTCAACTTTTGAGCCTTCTATCGATGGTTTCGCGGGTGGGGACTAATGATGTTAATATTCAGCTAAATTTCCTTCGGTTTAAACCGAATATCACCTCGGTCAAAGAGTCGCGACTAATGACTCAGACTTTCAATTCAATCACTATCAAAGTTCATTATTACTGCCCGCTAATGCTGTCTACACCTAAACGTTCTATCTATTTGTGTCTCAGAAAGTCTCACCCAGTTGTAGGATATAGAAATGTCGATTGGGCTCAACACTCTGCCCTCATTGGACTAGCAAAACATTAAGGTCACTTCTCATTGTTCAACCGAAATTTCATCTGCCCCTTTTCCATGGATCTACCAAGGCCTTCCCGTAGCAAGGAATGGCCTCCCAAGAATAATGGGCACTTAAAAACTCGACCTTGCAATCAATAATAACAAAATTCTGCGCTTAGAAATATGAATGACTCCACTTTAATAGCACCATCGTGGAGTATCCCTATAGGTCGTGTTACTGTTAGATTCAGCCATCAGTGTCGCATCGCAGTGGGGCTTGGGTCACCCAAACCCAACTTCGGGTAATCGAGAGAGGCATGATATTTATGCTTGCCCCCAGATCACATAAGCTTTCGCAAATGTTAAAGCCCGATTGTACAAGGAATAGTGAACGGGCACACCGGATCTTCTTTCTTTTGGACCAGAGATCTTTGTAGCCAAATAGCACTTACACTGCTGGCATTTTTTATATTCAGCATCCTAAAAAGTGACCGATCTTTGTCTTTGTGACCAGATCTTTCATAAATTTGGCATGAACCAGGCCATTTGTTCTAAATCTTCTACCAAGGGGACTTGATAGAAAGTTGCTTCAACAATTGTTATAAAACGCCGATATTGCAAAAAAAAAAAATCCGCGCATCTTTTTCATAATCTTTGAGGAAATGGGGGTGGTGGCCTAGGCATAAGAGTTACCTTTTTAGGCACTCAGCATCTTTTGCAGTGTTATCGCTAAATTCAGCAGCAACTTTTACCACTTATCAGATTCTGTTGTCACCTTATTCTCATCAGATGGCATAGGTGGGTCAATGGTTGCTTACCACCGCGATAGTAATCTGCTCATACAATGTCCATCATTTGTTAGGATTTTGGACAGGTTGCGAGGGAGAGTGCCAGGTTGCCGTGTGTTCACAGTTGGCAGATAATTGGGCCAATTGTAACTCAAGTTGCTTAATTGATATTGAGATGGGTATCACCTTTGCCCCAATCCCCGCTAAATCATTTTCAAATCTTTATTGTCTCATCCACTAGCATCGAACCTCCTCATCATTTTATGCTACATATCCTCAACTCGACGACATACTACGTCCACCATCCCTAGGAGGAACTTCATGATTTTGAGGAGGAACATACGGTCCATTCCTGTCATTTCTATTACATAGTTCCCCTGTTGAAAATGTTGTCGCGATTGCTAGTGTCATCGCGGACATAATGAACCTCACGATTGTAGTTACCATTAGTTCGACCTTGGTTCCCTTACTTGGCGCCCATTATCCTGATTTGAGGCTTGGGCGCTGGTCGGAGGACACCATATGTTCATTGACTGCTAGGAATCCTCCTAATAATAACCACTCATCGTTGGAGGGTGGTGGTTTAGCAAGTTAGTTGACGCATAATCTTTTTCTGCAACCCCCATGAGGGAAGAGACATGTTTAGTACCAACCCAAGCATCAGTTTCTATTTGAGCCATTTCTTCACGACTTCTCATATGTGGCTGGGTTGTGAGTGGAAAGACTACAAAGGTTTTCTCCCGTATCAGATTTCCTAGTACAACAAGCTGTTGTGATTCTGGGAGATTTTTTTTTGTTCCTAATTTTTCACGCGATCTCCGCATAAGGTACTTTCCATAAGATCCACTGCATAGTGTCCACGACAGCTTTGTTGTTACATCTTTACCCTATAGAAGTATTTCTGTAGGACGAATCATCTATAAGGTGATTGGAACACTTCATCAAGAATGGAGTGGTTAATCTATCCCAAAGAACTAGAACTGACTCTCCTGGTAGTGCACAAAGTTATAACTCTGTCTTTGTGGTTAGTTTCTTGGGAGACCGGATAGATAGGAGCAGTGCTAAGAAGAAAGCCTCAGTTGATTACAAGTAAAAGATGGAGTTGTAGGGGAGCCCAGTGAAAACCTAAATAGCAAGCCTTCAAGCAGTGTGATAGAGGAGGAAACACTCTGAGCCACATTACATCTAGATCCAAATCAGGCATCCCAACAAACTTACCATTGCACTTACCGAGCTAATGGGCATGTGGATCAGCAGAAAGGTAGCCCCGAAAACAAACCTCTGGCAGTGAGCATTGCATCAGCTACTGGTTACCACAAAAGTGTGGTCTGGGGTATAGAGGAGGCCAAAACCAGTGGGCAATCCGAATCGACTATTGTTATGATGCTCGTGAGTAAGCTTGGGGCGTGGAGCGGGATTTGTCCTCTATTGATGTTACCGGAGCTCGGGAACATCTGACCATGAACAGCACCCGGAGCTGGGGTGGGGATTGTGTTTGGTTTGGATCCTCACCCTCTATCCCAAATACGATAATGTTTGCAGGTTACGCTTAAATCGTGATCGGAGGGAAATAAAAGTCTCTCCTCCCGTGTAGTGCAAACAGGAGGAGTTGAAAAGAATCAAAACAATAAAACAAAGTCAAGCAAGAAAAATATCAACTAAAAATAAGTAATAAGTAAGTAACAAAGCTAACACCCCGGGCAGCTGGCACGCCAAAATGTGGTACGCTCAAACTACTCTCACATAAGATAAGCGGTGTGCAAGTAACAACCTTCAACTAGTG